>CAUYUJ010008602.1:82365-127365 GCA_963575745.1 Prorocentrum cordatum | reverse complement strand
AGGCTCCCAAGAGATCCTCGAGAGGCCCCACGGGCTCCCCCCGAGGCACCCAAGACGCTCCGAGAGGCCCCCAGGAACGCTAAGAGGCCCCCAAGACGCCCCAAAAGCACTCCAAGAAGCTCTCAAGAGACATCCGGAGAGACTCCTAGAGGCATCCACCTCTGGCCTTTCTGCTCGCCCTCCCCATCTTCATCTTCCCCATCCGCCTATTCCTCTTCCTCCCTCCTCCCTCCGCCCTCCTTCCCCTCCCCTCCTCCTCCTCCTCCTCCTCCGATTCCTCCTCCATTCTCCCCCTGGATGGGTATGACCAGCTTTCCCAGCCCTCTATCACACTGCGTGCTCCGTCAGGGCAACTCGCCTGGGCATCGTTTCTGAATGGGCTGACGGTGTTACGCAAAACGTCAAGAATAAGAAAAAGGACCATGACATCCAGGGAGTTATCATGGCCCCGTTCATGATATCCATCCCCCCTGGTCATCATGCCCCGCTTGGCCGCCCCCGGAAGCACTGATTGGAGACTAGACCGCCCTGGTGACAAGAGGGCGCACTATACGCCAGTCGAGGCCCCTGGCCAGGCCACTACGATGGTTGAGGATGCAACTTCTGGGAGGTCCTCGTGAGAACGACTGTGAAGCATTCAGCCCGATTGAAGGGCCACCAAGCCAGATTAGTAAGCCAGATGAAGCCCAAGATCACGTGGTATTAAACTAGATTAAGCGGGACTGTGTCGAATTCGGCTGGTGCTCGACCACGGAGATACCAGCGCCGATGTGGAATCTACGGTCGGAACTTTTGGATAGCGTGTCGCCACGGCGGCCCAGGCGACACGATGTGCCCTGCGAGTGGATAGCTTCTCGCTCCACTTCGCGGGCGGGAGGGCCGAAAAGCTCGGGACGTTGACGCCTGGGGGCTGGAAAAGGGATATCGCGTGTCGCGCCGAAGCGTTGGTGGCCAGAGCTCTGCAGTCGGACCAAGGCCGGAAGATCATTCCCCTCGACCAAGAGACCCTCCGCCGGCCAAAACGCACAGAATCTGAAAGGGCATACCCTTCCGAGGTTGCACGAAGAGCATCCAACAACCACGAAGAACATCAGCCTACCCTCCCCGAGCCGACCTCGAGCTTGTACCCCGGCCCAGCCGTATCCAGGACCTCCCGACCGTGAGGTGGTGTGCAGGTGCCTTCTGCGGAGATTGTGCCGAACTGGCTGAAGTAGTCCGTCAGCGCCTCGGTCGGGCAGTTCTGTGGCAGGCCCCCGACGAACACCTTGTTGGCCTCGCCCGGCATGGCGAGCGGCCCAGCGCCGGCAGGGGGCGAGGGGTAAATTCGGGCAGCAGGGTTCCTTGAGCCAACATGGCTACGGACGGGCGAGACTTGAGCAGGGACCGACCGTCCCGGCATTCCTATGGGCCTCCCTCGAAACCTTCGCAGAACAAACAAAAAGGTTCTAAGAACCAAGCACGTGCTCTTAGAACGTAGATCCGATTAGTTGAGCCGAGGCTGTCTCAGCCTGACACGCTCGACTAACATGTCGTGCACACCACCCCTGACACATTTCTGGCTTGGCATTTATAAGCAAGTCAGGAAGCTCCGCCACTGCTTGAGGGATGTAAGGGCCCCATACGGCCAGGATTTTTGTGTTGCACAGCGGTGTCGAGGCGGAGGCCCCTGCGAACTGGGTGCTCTGCGAGCGGGCAGCGCGCCGCTCCGCCCCGCGGGGCGGGCGGCTGGGCAACGCACGCTTGGGAATCGGGGCGTGCTCAGCGCGTCGCGCCGAGGCGCGGCGGGCCAGACCCGGCGGTGCGACACACGCTGCGCAGACGCTCCCGACCCTGTGCGCTTGTAGGAGGACGAGCGGAGGGGAGCTGAGGAGTGCGGGAGAGGTTAGGTGTAAGGTCCAGGGACCCTCCCGTGACGCATGTGCTTCGAAACAAAACTAGAACAGAATTAGAACAAAACTAGAACGAAACAAGAAAAACAAAAACTTATTCTTCGACACCTCGAGGGTCCCGCGACCTTACACCTAAGAGAGGGAGGGGGGAACAGGGGGAGCAGGGGGAGCAGGAGGAGGTTCCTCCAGTTAGCGCCTGGCCGCCTCTTCGGAGCACCGGCCCGAAGTCAGAGGCAAGGCGGAAGAGGCATACATCCGCAAAACGCAGGTCCGGTGGATGTGCGGCGCCGCTGCCGCTCATCCCTCCCCCACTATTGCTGCCGCGGCTGCAGCGCCCCTTGCTGCTGCGGCTTCCCTTCCTCCTCCGCTTTCCCCCGCTGCCGAGCTGCTGACACTGGTCCTCCTCCGCTTCCTTCTGCTCCTCGTGTTTCTGCGGCGTGGCAGAAGCCGCAACGGTGCCAACCATGTGCTTCCAAGTCTTCGCTGTCGTCCTCCTCCTGCTGTTGCTTCCCTCCCTCCTCCGCCGTTCCCCGCTGTTGATTCTGCCGCCGCTCCTCCTCCTCCAACTGCTCCTGTTTCTGCGGTTTCGGGAGAAGCCTCAACGGTGTGCGTCGTGTTTCTTCAGGTCTTCGCTGCCGTCCTTGTGCTCTTCTTCTTCTCCTTTTTTCGTCTTCTCCTGATCCATATTCTTATGTTTCTTCTCTACCCTCTTCCTCCCCAAACAGAGCTTGTACTCAGGGTCTCTTGCCTATGCTCCAAAGTAGCTGGGCCCAGATGGCGGCCCAGCCGGCTCAACGCCGCCCGTCGCCGCTGGGCCCTGGTGGCGGTCCTGCTGGCCCGTCGCCGCCCGTCGCCGCCGTCGCCGCTGGGGCCCAGTGGCGGGCCAACCGGCTCGTCGCCGCCTGCCGCCGCGCTGCTGTGCATTATGTTGCATACTTGCGCCGCGTTGCATTATTTTGCGTTGGCTTGCATCGCCAACGCATTGCTGTCCATTCAAGTGCATTGCTACGCATTGTTCTGCAATGCGTAACATTGCTTTGCGTTCCCGTGCAGCGCTTCGCGTGTTGTGTTGCATTGCACAACTTGGTGCTGCTTTGCATAGCTTTGCATTGCTTCGCATTGCTTTTTCTTGCCTGTCATATTTTCTTGCATTGCAATGCGTAGCTTTGCATTGCACTGCATTGGTACGCATTGCTTTGCATTGCATTGCGCTACTTGGCATTGATTTGCATTGGTGTGCAATGCTTCGTACTGTTTTGCATTAAGTTGCGCTGCTTTGCGTTGCCTTGCATTGCTTTGCAGTGCCGCTCATTGCAATGCAATGATTTGCATTGCTTCGCAAGGACTTGCATTGCATCGCTCCGAGGTGCTTTGCACTGTATTGTGCTGCTTCGCATTGCTTTGCATTGCTACGCATTTCTTCGTTTTGTTTTGCATTGACTTGCAATACGTTGCGCGACTTTGCATTGCAATGCATTCTTTTGCATTGCGTTGCAATGCATTGAAATGCATTGCTTCGAGCTGCTTTGCGCCAAACGATGGCGCTACATGGCTTGCACCATTTAGATTGTAGCACATCGATTGCAACACATAGATTGCACCGCATGTAATGTAAGATACGATTGTTTTGGGGGCAAATATGATTATTGCTTTTCTTACGCGTTATTACTCTTCTTTGCCATTGTCATCGTCGTCGCCGTCATTTTCCTCCCCCTCCTCCTCCACCCCTCCTCCGCTAGGTCCTGCTTCAGAGTTGTATTATTCTTGTTGTTTCGCTTCTTCTTATTCATGAGAGGCCTGCACTCTGTTTTTCGATCAGCAATGTGTCTAATCAACTCTGCCACCGTCTTCACGAGCTGGCCCTCAACTGGACATGAGAACGCTAAAGAATATATACTCGGCATTATGCGTTAGCTGATTCCCCATTGAAGCGTGGAGTAAACGACGGCACAGCGCAAGAGAGGGAGAGGGGGGAGGGAAGCTTGAGCGACTATATATCATGGAATACAGGGGAGCACGGTGAACACGTCGTTGGGCCCCTCAATCCCGTGCCCGTTTGCAAGCACACTCCGCACTAACATGAGAGGCCTGCACTCTGTTTTTCGATCAGCAATGTGTCTAATCAACTCTGCCACCGTCTTCACGAGCTGGCCCTCAACTGGACATGAGAACGCTAAAAAGTATATACTCGGCATTATGCGTTAGCTGATTCCCAAATCGTCCCGAAAGGTAGTGAGCTTATGAGTTGATTGAATAGAGGCAAGCCCGTCGGTAAACCGCAGCACTGCAAAGGATCTTGGCCAGGAGTTGGGACAAACGGGGTGGGTATGTTTGGGCCTGGGCAGTCATACGTTTCCCTTCCAACTCGACGTGAGGCTTTCCTGAGAAGCAGCATTGTCCCCGACCGTGGCAGATATATTTATCACACAAGGTAACATCGATAGGGTCGCAGTTGCCGAACATGAGTTGAGTACGTTTACGCCATGGAGTACCGAAGGCACACTGGTCGATAATCTTAACGTACACCTTGGGGTCCTTCGCGAGTTGCAAGAAACCTGGAACCCACCAAAGCAAACTTGTTGAAGGGTTCTCAACGGCCCACGGGATACCAAGAACATGGATCTACCTGATAAGCTTGAGGATCCTTTGGGCCTGGAGATTTCCGGTCCTGAAGGCCTTTATGTCGTTGGCCGAGAAAGGTTTGGCCGGCATGGTAACTCCCCAGGGCTCGGATCGCGAGCGGATCACATTGGTTCTGCGGCGTGCAATACCCCGCGAACGGCATTCAATAGCGATCATGACCGCCACGAGCATATTGCTTTTAGCCTCTGAGCACAGGCGCCGGATATTCTTCAGGACCGTGAGGTCCAGAGAGTCAGAGATGGACTTGTCCCACAGGCGGGCTCGGATACCGCACTTGCCCGCCGCGCGCCCTACGCCGCCTGTGCCACCAAACAGATCAGCTAGGTACGGCGTCGCTTCTTTGGGGCTGAGCTCTGGATGACGGGCGGCGCGATGGCCGAGGGGTCGATCTGGCCGCACAAAAGGGCCCCGAGCTGGAGCTCGCACCTGTGCACGTGAGACGCCAACGAGCCGGTCAGCTTGTCCACGCTCTCGACGATCTTGGCCTTGCTGTCGTACCTCAACACCGACTTGTCCGCCTTCCATCTTCCCCTGCTTTTGATCTCGGCTCTCGTGCGGTACTTTATGGCGGAGTCGATGGAGGCGCCTGAGTGCCGTGCCTGATAAGGCACGGCCGTCAGCCCGAGCTTCTTGCAGGCGATCTTGAACTGGTGCGTGTAGCTGCTGTACGTAAAGTTGAAGACCTTGGACTTCGGGTCCCCAGCCCGGAGCGCCGCCACCACCGACGACAGGTAGGGCACCCACTTGCAACTCAGGTCGATGCTCTCGTCCGTCGCGTACGTCTTGGACGCCACTCCCCGCTCTTGCCGAAAAGCGAAGCAGATCCATGAGGCAGAGAGTCCGTGCGCTGGTGCCAAGAGGTCCTCCTTCAACAACTTCAGCGGCTCCGACGGCCGCATGTAGGTCACCGGCATGAGCAGCGTGTAGATCCCCATGTTCCAGAAGTTGGCACGGCACAGCTCCCAAATGATGGCCGCCCAGATGCTGAAGGCCAGGGGGCGGCGCGATCGCGGCGGACAGCGGCGCCTCCATCCCTTCAAGGCTCGATAACAGCGGGATAGATGAAGGCCACCGTGGCGTCCGAACTCGGGCAGGAAATGCTCCAACCCGGCCACGAGCTTCTCGCCCTTGCTGAGGTTCTCGCCCTGGTCGAAAAGCTCTTGAAGCTGCCGCGCCACCGAGGCGTCCACCTCGGCAGCCACGCCGAGAGGCTCGCCCAACTCGCGGGCCCGAGCTCGCCACGTGCTCACCGCCTCGCAGTACTGGATCTCCGTCTTCGACTGCACCGCGCTCGACTCCAGCGGCAGGAGGCCCAGTCCTTGTAGGCGGCTTGCTCCCACGGGTTGGCGTGCTCGCTTCAGACGTGGGGCCGCCAACACTCGCGTGCGGCGGGCAGGCCGCGTTCGGGCCTGGACCGTGTCGGAGGTCGCGTCGCTCTCCTCGACCACGTTCGAGGCCTCCTCGTCGTTCAGCTCGTCGAGGGCCGGCGCGTTGTGCTCCTTCGGGGCCTGCTCGAGCTTCGCCACCAGCGTGTCCCCGGGCGGTGGGCGACGGAGAAGGGTCGGCCTGCGGGGTGAAGGTGTTGACACTGTCGCCACCAAACTCCTCGAAGCCACTGGCGTTGAGGGCGCAGAAGCCGACCCCGCTGGCAGCAGGCCTGGCCGCGCTTTCGCCCGAGGAACAGCCCGGGCCGGCCCAAGAGTCGGCCCTCTCATCATCACATTTGAGTGGGTACTGAACGATGCCAGAAGCGCCAGCAACGTCGGGAACAGAACGTGAGCCAACATGTTCTAATGAGAAGCGACGAGAGGGTTCATCAGCCGTATTCCACTCAGAAGGTATCCATCGAAAACATGCACGCAGCCCAAGAGCCAAGCACCACGATCCCATGCGTCTCATACACATCAGGGCCCGGAAGTCCGTGGTGCGCCCCCGGGCGAAGGACAGGCATACCCCCATGTTGTCAACCAAGAAGAGCACCCTCGCGTTTCTGACTTGGTACTCGCTCACCAGCGCCTGGAATCCCAACAGCAGGGCCCTGGCTTCCAAGGTAAAGATGCCCTCGTCAAAATATTTCCACGGACCTGCCAGAAGGGTGCTCCAGCGGGCCCTCGTGAGTACTGCATGGGGGACCTCAGGAAAACCCGAGTCGACGTCGTACGGCCGCTCAGACTCGCTCTCCTCCTCGTCGGACCCCAGTTCCCCCAAGCTTCCGAAAAACCTGGCCCGAGCAGAAACTCCAGGAAGCCTTCGGAAACGACCTCTCTCCAAGATCCTCCCCACCTCCGAGACGTCCTGAGTGTCCCACTCCGAGACCGTGGCCCCGAACCCCCCCTCTGAGGCGTCAGTCGCCACGACGCTTGGGGACCAAGGTAAAGTCCACGAAGCATCCATCAAGAACAACAGAGAGGCTGCAGTCGACATCTCCTGTCTAGCCGTGCCCCACAAAGGCATGGGTGTAGCGTAGTACTTATTTATGAACGCGTAGATACTCCTGAAGACGCTCATCATGCTACGATTGGTCAGCGCACAGAATGTGAGGTGACCCAACAGCACCTCCCAGACCCGACCGGGCAGCTTCCGACACGACAGGGCGTAAAGGACCCCCTGACGCACTTTCCACAGCCTAGCAGGTGCGAACGAGACTCCAAGCCCCTCAAGATCCACGTGAGTCCCAAGAGCCTTTACGGAATTGACGCTCACCTCGTGCTCGTGGGTTACCAAACCCGCCTCCTCAAAGCGGGCCGCCGCGTCGGACAGAAGAGTCGATGTGTGGGAGGGGTCGCATGAGAGAACACCCAGGTTGTCGACGTAGATGTAATGACAGACCCCTGAGCCCTCCAGGACCACCCCCTTCTCGTGGCCCGTGTCCGACTCGACGAAGCTGAAGACCCCTGGCTTACCGCGATTTCGAAGAAGGACCGAATCTCGAAGGCCAGGGACTCCACCCAGACGATGCTCCCCGGCCTGCTGACAGAAGTAAAGAGACCATGGGAACCCCATTGGAAGAGACGCCCAACAGATGTCGATGCAGTCATCGATCCCCAAGATCTTTCCGCCGACGATATCGCCCACTGCGTTCAACTCCCCAGCCGCGGCAACACCCAGACCAAAATAACTGGCCAGTCCCGGAAGAAGACGAAAACGATGAAACGCGTCTTTTACATCCGCCAGCCCCAGGGACATCTGGGCGCTACGAAGTTGATCAGGAGTGAGACTGGAGCAACCTGGAGGGAGAGCGACCTCGATCCTAGCGAGGCTCTCCGAAGAACAGAGATGGCCTCCTGGGGGCTCAGCGAATCGCCTGTTTGCCCTACGCGCGTCGATGATGAGACGACTCTTACTTTTGCCGGTCTTCTTTACAAAGAACATACCGACTTGCTCCCGCGACAAGCCAGCTGGCAAAATCGTGACCAGCCCGACCCGCAAGAGCGCCCGCATCAGCCGCAGAAACTTGCGGCGGCTGCGAGAAAGCACAGGGTCCCAATAAGGAGTTATTGGGGGGCAGCGACTCCTGTCGCTCCAAAAAGTCCGATGAGGGGCGCAGCGTGCGCTCGTAGTTCTGCTCCAAGTACTGGCTTGCCTCTGGGCCCACAACCTCCTGCACCGAGGGGGCGCCTACGAGGCTGTCTGGTAGGCTCACAGAGGCAACATTTGAGAAACTGGCAAGGTTGTGTCCACCGGGCTCTGCATCATACACAGCTCGGCCGTGCAGCAGCTCCAGAGAAGCCGCTCGCCGGCTAGGGATCGCGACGTCCGAGGTCAAAAGGGACAAAACCCTTCCTCGCACGCGCGCATGCACACTAGCCTGTTCTGGGGTGCGTGGTGGCCCGTACTCGGGCCGATGTCGATCCCCAGCCATCCAATTCAAAGCGTTCACAGTTGCGTTCACGTCTGCATTCAGTCGTCGCAAATGGCCTCTCAGGCCCGAGGCCTGTCGGCCACGTCCGCTGGGCATGGTGGGCGCGGGGGCGAGAGGAATGGGGAAGAGCGGCAGCATGGCGACGCGCCTCACACGCTCGTCGTCAACCGCCGGGTCTGGGCCTCCAGCGTCGGCTCGACCACGACCGGCGCCGGCCCCGACCATCGCCCCGGGGCCTGAGCCTTCCCCGCCTCCGCGCCAGCTCCTCCCTTCGGGCCGCCACCACGTCCGCCGCCCTTCGGGTCGCCCTTAGGGCCGCCACCTCGGCCGCCCCCTCCCGGGCCGGGGAGGGTCGGCTGGCTGCCCTCGACGCCCGCGGCAGGCTGCAGGCCACGCGCCTTCAGTCGCATGTTCTCGATCTCCGCCTCCTCCTTCGCGCGACGATGAGCGTGAGAGCGGAGCTCTGGAGGCACAACTGAGGCCGCATTGGCCAGCGGCATGAAGTGCTTCACGCCCTCCCAGTTGGCGCGGCCCGGGATCCCTGTCGAGTAGGCCTCGATGATCTGGCACACCCTCCTCGACAAGGCCTCGACGCTCGCCAAGGAAGGGCCGTTGACCTGGTCGTAGCAGCCGCTCAGGTAGAGGATCTCCAGCAGCAGCTTCATTTCGATGCCCGTGCGCTCCTGCGGGCTCACGCCCGAATCCCGACACCAGATGGGAAAGAACAGGCGGGGGTCGCCTCCCTGACGCTGGATGTTCTTGAACAACGGCAACGTCACAGGAGGCCCCTCATGGTACTTCTCCCAGTCACCGAAGCGGCTGTACGAGATCTCCGCGCAGACTGACCGCCAGTCCTTGTGGCGCTCCCCGTGCTCGTCGTAGCTCACCGTCAGGGCCCTCGCATCCTCGCCGGCCGGGGGCGTCTTTGTGCCGCCGTCTAGGGCATCGTTCAAACGGCCCTCCAGCCCTCCGTCCGCCTTCACGGCGGCAGCCTCGTCATCCAAGGTCTTGCGCACCCGCATGTGCACCACGTCAAGGAAGGTCGCGACGTCGGAGATCGGCACGCGCTTCACTGGCACCGGCCGACGATTGACATCCAGAGCCATCGCGTACTCACCCGCCATCTCAGCATCAGGGGACGGGTGCCGTTCACGCCCGAAATCGGGATGCACCGGGTCGATGATCAGCCACGTGACGTCCGGTGGCGGGCCGGCCGGCGCGGCAAGCGGCAGGGCCGCCGCGCCTGGCGCAGCGCCAGGCGCCGCGCGGCCGTCGTCCACCACCAGCGGCACGAGCTGCGTCCCGTCCGAGTCCATCAGCGCCTGGTACTCGACGTCCTGGCCGTCCCACAGAGTGATGGCCTCGGGCGCCGGCCGCCGACGCCTGGTGATCTTGAACGACTCGCCCTCCGCCAGCTTGATCTGCTCCACCAGCTCGGACGCGTCGAGCGCGGCGCGGAACTTGTAGAAGTGGCCCTTCATCGGGTCCAGAAGCTCCGCGCCGGGGACGAGGTGCACAGCCTGCACCGCCCCCGAGGTACCACGACGGCACCGAATGTTCTCCGAGTGGCGGTCGCCATCGGGAGTGACGATGATCCACACTCCGGACCTCACCTCCGCCAGCGCTACCCGCTCGTGCCAGTAGGTGTCGTCCTCATACCACAGAGCGAACCGCTTGCCCGGTCCGAGCTCACGCATAAATTTCAACTCCTCCTGCACGGCGAGGCCGCTGGAGGAGAACAGCTGGTACTTCCTGTCCGACAACATGGCGACGACGGCACCTCTCGGTCAGCCGACCCACCACGTCTCTCACGGCCCCGCCGACGACGACCCACAGAAGCGGCCAGGCGTTCCAAGCCGCCTCGAGCGCCGTCTGCAGCAACGCCAGCTGCTCCTCCAGGCGGACCGCCGCCGAGCGGATCTCCGCCAGCTCCTCGGGCACCTCGCCCAGTCCGAGAGCCGCAGAGCCCCCGGGCGGCCCCGGGTCCGGAACCCCTGCCGCCGACACGCAGTCGGGACAGACCAGCGCCGGGCAGAAGGGGGCCGGGCACACCGGCTGCGGGCAGGTGGGCGTGGGTGTTGAGCTCCAGAGCCCTAACGCCACCGCCACATGGACCGCGGCCGCCGCCGCGGCAGTCAGGGGCCCGCGCGGGAGGCCCATGCGAGCGAACCTGTGAAAGCTTGAGCGAATATATAATGGAATACAGGGGAGCACGGTGAACACGTCGTTGGGCCCCTCAATCCCGTGCCCGTTTGCAAGCACACTCCGCACTAACATTGCTTTTCCCCAGACAGTGCTTGCACTTGGAGCTATTCCTTGTACTCTCAAACAACTGGGCACTGGTGGCGATCCAGCCAACTCAGCGCCACCCTTTCGCCGCCGTCGCCGCCGGGTCTCGGTGGCGGTCCCGCCGGCTCGTCGACGCCCGTCGCCGCCGTCGCCGCGAAGACCCAGTGGCGACCCAGCCGGCTCGTCTCCGCCAAGCGTCGCGTGGCTGTGAATTTCTGCATGTCTTTGCATTGTGTTGCGTTGCTTTGAATTTGCTTTGGATTGCAGCGTACTGCTACGCATTGCTTCGTTTTGCAGTGCATTGCTTTGCACTGCCGGGCATTGCTTCGCATTGATTTGCCGTGCAATGCCCTGCTTTGCATTGCAATGCATTCCTATGCATTGCTTTTCTTTGCGTTGCATTGCAAGGCACTGCCTAGAACTGCTTTGCGCCATATAGATGGCACTACAATGCATGGCTTGCACCACCTGGACTGCCCCACATTGGCTGTACGACCTGGATTGCACCGCATATGCTGCAAGAAATCACTCTTTGGGGTCCACGCTAGCTTAAATTATTATCAGAGTGAGGGCGGCGAATGGTCACCCACTGTCCCTGGGTGCGTGGCTGAAGTGGGACTCCGTGGCCAGAACGTCGTCGTCGTCGTCGTCCCCGCCTTGCTGTCGTCGATCTCGCCCGCGACCCCTTCGCGACCAACACGCGACCAACCCCGTGACCCGCCCGCAACCCCCCCGCGACCCACCCCTCGCCCGCCCCCTCCCTCTTATCCGCAGCTGCGGGGTGCTGTGTACGACAAATGACTGTCATTATTGGGTGTTATATTTTGCCGGTCTTCTCTGTCGTCGCCATCGTCATCCCCGTCCTTTTCCTCCTCCTCCTCCTCCTCCTCCTCCTCCTCCTCCTCCTCCTCCTCATTCTCCTCCTCCTCCTCCTCCTTCTTCTTCTCCTCCGCTGCGTCCTGCCCCTGGTCCGATTCCACACCCTGCTCCTGGGCGCCGGCTTCGCCGCCCCGCCTGCGGACGCGCCTCGGGCCTCCGACGAGTCGACTCGCGGCGGCACAGCCGCTCTCGCCCGCCCCCCCCCCATTGCTGAAGGGGCCCTGGGACGCGCAAATAAATGCACATAAATCACTGGATCCCAGTATTTTCCCATACTTTCTGGGTTTTGGTCTTCCCCCGCAATTCCCATATTTTCCCGTATTTTACTGGACGTCGACGATGAATTGTGTCTGTGTGCTTCTTTCCCTCCTGACCTGCGGCTGCACGCAGGTGCCGAAAGGGGAAGGGGGGCGCATCCGTCCCCTCCCTTCCCTGTGGCGTGCGCGCTTCCGGTGTCTCTCTTGCTGCTGCATGGCTCGTGTCAGGCGCCGCCTCGCAAGACCACGACGCGGCCGCAGCCCGCTTCCTCGGGGGGTGGGGCGGGCGCCCCATCTCCGAGCACGCAGCCACCGTGCTGCCACGAGGAGAGCTGCACAAGGAACGAACGGGGCTTCTCTGGACACCTCGACTGGAAGGACCGCCCAAACACCAAAGAGCCCTTCCCGAGCCCAAAGCGGGTCCTTCTTGCATCGCCTTGGCCGCAGGGGGGCAAGAACAGGCAGGAGCATCAGCTCTCCAGAAATCCGATCGGCTGTCTTGGATCGGTGCTGATCCCCCCTCCCCCGGCGCGCGGAGCGCGCCAGGGGCGGCGCTAGAGGCGCCGCCAGAGGGTGCGAAGCTCCGAAAGCCTAAGATCATAAATCATGCTGTCATCTGTTCGCCCGCTCCTGGGGGGGGCCAACCGCGACATTTCTGAGCAGGCCCCTGAGGCCTCGGGTGCAGGGGCCCGCGTCAAACGCCGCGTTGTGCAGCCCGGGGCTCGTCATCCTGCCGAGCCGCTGGAAGCACGGACTCGCGGCGGTGCCGCGCCGCGGCGGGGCGCGCGCCCCCGCGCGCGGGCGCGCGGCGGCGCACCGGTGCCCGGCTCTGCCCCCCCCCCCGTGGCAGGAGGTGTCGCGCATGGCCTGGAGGACCGCAGAGGCCTCGGCGCCGTGCCCCAGCGGCGCTGGTGGACACGGGAGGAGCCCCCGAGATCTGGGCGTTGCCGGTCTGTTCTCGCATCGGGCCCGGGGGCCATCACAGATCGATCTGGCTTGCAGGCTGCTGGAGAAAGACGTGGTCAAGGGTTCCATGTTCGTGCTGTTTCGCAAGTGTCGGACCGCAGCGGTGGAGAGCCGCCGGCAGCCCTGCGGTGATGCGTGGACGTCGGCGGCAAGCTCGGGGGGGCAAGAGAAGGACGAGGATGACGAAGAGGAGGCGCACCGACCGAGAGGACGAGAGGAGGAAGGACCCACGTCCATCTTGCCAGACCCCGTGCGCGCCCGCCTTGGCACCGAGCAGTCGGCGGAGGAGCTGGAGGAGGAGGAGGAGGAGGAAGAGCTGGATGACGATGGGAGAGGACGATCGTGAGGGAGGGGGGAACATAGAGCGGTGGAGGGGCAGAAGGACCAAGGCCGCGGGGTGCGAGAGATAGATAATAATAATGAGTTGTTGCTGCTCCTCTGCTCCTCCTGATGCTCAACAACTGCGTCGCGCCCCGTCCCAGGGCGCCCGTCGGCTGTGAGGCGGCCGGAGATCGTCTCGCCCCAGGACAGGCCAGAGAACTTGTCCTCGCGAGCGGGGGAGAAAGACAGACCCAGACCTCCCTTGCTGCCACAGACAAGTGCGACAGTCCCCTGCCTGAGGCGGCGAACCCCGGGGGGGAGTGAGAAGGGGCGGGCCTTCTCAGAAGGCTCGGAAGTCCCCAGGCCTTCTACAACATGTGTCCCAAGCTTTCTCCGCAGAAACCAAAAGAACATCCCAGAAGGCGCGAGGGCGTCTGAGAAGTCCCGCCGCCTTCTGAAATGGGCCGTCTCCTTCTCACTCCCCCCCCGCTCACAGGAAACATCGAACGGGAACTTGGGTCCCGCAATACACAAGCGTCATATTGTCCACAACGACAACTATCAGCCTGGGCCTCCGAAAGCCGTTCTGGGCCAAGGGGCCGTCAAAAACCGGCCAGGATAACACACATAACGTACGGCACACGTGTCCATATCTGCGCCTTCGCGGTCAGGATCCCAGGGCGTAAGCCCCCCGCAGATGCGCGGTCGCACGGTTGCGTTCCGCGCGGGGCAGTCGCGTCAAAAGCTCACCATATCCGCGGGGTCGCGGCCCAGGGGTCCGGCCCGAGGGGCCGCGGATACCGATATGTTTTTCGCAGACGAACGCCGACGAGTCCGTGGTGGGGGCGAAAATTCTCCAGGGGCCAAACGTTGGGAGACACAAGTCGGGCGGCGCGCGCCCGTAAAGCGGGGAAAAAGCGTCGAAGGGAACAGCGCGGGGGAGAGGAGGACGACGACAGAGAAAAACGTACTACGTGAGCTGGCCAAAGAAAAATCATAATGAAACGATCGTAACAACAATCATGACAAAAGTAACGGCGACGACATGGGAGGGGTGAAGGGGAGGAGGAGGAGGAGGAGGAGGACGAGGAGGAGGAGGAGAGGAGGAGGAGGAGGAGGAGGAGGAGGAGGAGGAGGAAGAGGAGGAGGAGTAGGGGGAGGAGGAGGAGAAGGAGGAGGAGGAGGAGGAGGAGGAGGAGGATGTCGTGAGGCACATGAAGACAGAGCAGCAAGATAACAGAGAGTGAGACTGAAGGGGATGCGGAGGATGTCGGCGGGGATGTGGGGCAAGAGGAGGCAATAATTGAAACGGATTGGCTTCGCACGCCCACAGCTCGACTATGTTGCGCGGCTGAATGCTCCGCTGACGCAAGATCATAGCGGTGATTCGGCGAGTTGGAACCGATGCCTGGGTAATGCGCGCGAGAAAAAAGGGGAAGGGAGGGCCGACGAATGAGGAAAGGGAAAGAACGTGAGGGCAGGGCCTTAGAGGGGGGGAGCTAGGAAAAGGAGGTGCGAGGAATCGGAGGAGAAGAGTGAGCACACGGATGAGAGCTGGACACCTCCTCGTTGCAAGCCTGATCAAGAATGAACGCTCGCAGATGGCAAGGGCGTTGGCCACCGTCACAGACGCCGCCACTCCGATGGCTCTTCGGGTGGTGCTGGTTGCGATGGACGTAATCATGGTGGTGGTGAAGGTGGTGATGGTGTTGGTGATGATGACGGCGGTGATGGCAAAGGTGGCCATCACCATCACCATCGTCATCATTTACAGTGCTGGCGACGGCGATGATGGTCATGATGGTGATAATGATAGGGCGCTCTCCTTGCAGCGTCGGCCTTATCAGGGCTGGTGCGATGTGAAGGGGGAGCCGCTCAGGGCAGACTGTACGCGCCCAGCCGCGGCACCGCGTCGGGCGCTCCGCGCTGCCGCCAGCAGAAGCTCGCCGAGGCGCGACGTGAGGGCGGCGGGGGCCCTCGCGGACACCGGTCGCGCGGAATCCATCTCGAGGCGGCCCGGCGGGCTCGCAAGGGAGGACAGCAGTGTGCCAGGCTGCGGCGGCGATGTCCGCGACGAATCGCTGCGCAACAGGCAGTCTTGGCCTCGAGCGGGGTGGCCACCTCGCCGTACCCTTCCTGAAAATGGTGGGGAGAGGTAGAGGAGCTCTGAGGAGGAGGAGGGAGAGGAGGAGGAGGAGGATGAGGAGGAGGAGGAGGGGGAGGGCGACTTTCAAGGAGAGTGGGTGAGGAGGGCGAGGGCGAGGAGGAATAGGAGGTGGCACAGCAGGAGGGCAACAAGCAAGGAGGGAGGTTGAGGAGGTCGAGGGTGAGGAGGTGACAGAAGGTGAGGAGGGCGAGGGCGCTGCCGCTTTGTCGTGACGATCGAAGTAGATGTTCTTGGCATGCGGTGGGGCAGCGGTGTGACGGGCGGTTCGCGCGGGGCCCGCGCGGGGAACGGTGGCATCTATCTTCGTGATCTGGACGCCTATCTGTACCAAGCGCCGACCAGGACTCTGAGAAGGAATTCGGTGAGGACGGGCGTGAGGCCGCAAAGCTTGAGAACACCGCGTGTCCGATTTCAGTGCTTCTGTTGCTCCCCGTAGGGTTCGGGGAATTTCCGTCGACGACCTGCGCCCCAAACCTCGCAGGCAGCCAGGCGGGGTCGGAGTATGGACAGGAGCGCGTCGCATGCGGCATCTTGCGCGATCTCCTATGACGTGGGCGCGCTCTCGAGGCAGCGGGTGAAGCTGAAGGCCCCGCGCCCACCACGCAAAAACACCTGCGGGCGTCGACAGGGCTTTTGCCCACAGAGACCAGAGTGTCAGTAGCTCGAGCACGAACCTGGCGTCGCTCTCGTCCAGGTGAGCACCCTCGTCGCGCTGCCGCAGTGCATCCTACATCTGCTGGCACCTCGCGCCTTCAGCCCGGAACGGGTCTGTAAGACTGTAAGACTTGCCTGCCGACATGCACAAGACCGGTGACAAGCGATGCAGAAGAACAACGTCCGGGGGCTGGCGCAACGGCGACGCAACAGTTAAGCGGTGCATCGGTGTCAGGCAACGGGCGCAGACTCCGGAATCGCATGTTGGGCGCCAAGGGCAAGCGTTGCGGATGCCACGACAATGGACACCCTATCCGTCCTATTGTTGAATTTAAACATGTGGTTAAAACGTCGGAAATGTCCTAATCATGGTTTGATCCTGTGTTTTACATGTTTAGAACATGTTTAACACATGTTTTAGACATCTGGAAATTAGTTGGCAACATGCTTCTTCTTCTTCTTCTTCATGGACCTTCCTCCACAAGGCAAGCGCGCAAGCAGGAGGAGGGGCATCGACCGATCGCGGACCAGCGACCTGCAGATGACCTGGACGCACCTCGGGCCCGTGGAGACCACCGCTCGAGGGCGAGCCCGCCAGGCGAGACCGCCGAGGCCGCCGCCTCGCCCGCCGTGCGCGCATCATGGCCACTCGGGAGCTTGACCTCTGGTTGTGGATGCCACGACAGTGGACACCCTAACAGACCGATCAGATTGCATTTGGAATGTGTTTACAATGTAGGACAATATTCCAACCATGATTCAAACATGTGCTTCACATATTTGAAACATGTTTTACACGTGTTTCAGATATCTGGAAATGATTTGGCAACATGCTTCTTCTCCATTGATCGTCCTCCACAAACCTGAGGAAGCTTGGACGAAGCCGCCACTGGTCGGCTACACGCAAGAATGACCTTGGGTGAGAGTGACCTCTGGTGCGCGGCGTTTGTGGGCCGCGAGGGGACCAAACACAAGCGCGCAGGACGACACTGCCGCCTCGCGTTCGGCGATGGGGGAACCCCATGGGGCCCGCACCAGAGGTCACTCCGGCGAAAGGTCACTCTTACGTGTAGTCGAATTCGTGAGAGAGGGGGGGGGAGAAGCAACGTCCGAGAGGGAGAGGGAGGAGGAGGAGGAGTAGGAGGAGGAGGAGGAGGAGGAGGAGGAGGAGGAGGAGGAGGAGAAGGAGGGAGGAGGAGGAGGAGGAGGAGGAGGAGGAGGAGGAGGAGGAGGAGGAGGAGGAGGCGGAGGGGCGTGGCCGAACCAGCCACTTGGCTGCGGGCGCTTGGCCGCAGCCGCCCACGGGCCCGCCGCTGCGTACCGCCTCCGGGCGGGGGGGGGGGGCGCTTCCGCCTCGGCCTGGGGACGCGCCCTCCTCGGCGAGGGCTCTCGCGCGCGGGGCGGGCCGTCCCGGGCGCCGCGCCGCTCGGGGCCGCCCGGCCGGAGCCAAACTGGCCACAGCAGTCGGACCTAGGCCGGAAGAACATCCCTCAAGAGCACGAGCGACGATCAAGAGCGGGTGGCGACCCTACGCGGCGGCTTACGCGAGCCGCCAGCGCGGCACGCTGCACTGGAGACGACGGTGGGCCTAAGCCAGGAGAGCATCCCTCAAGAGCACGAGACCCCCCGCCGGCCAGAAACACACAGAACATCCGAGGGCACCCTTCCCCATGAGGCACAAGAGCAGCCGGCAAGCACGAAGAGCATCAGGGGCTACCCTCACCGAACCGGTGTCGATCTTATCCCTCGGTCCGACTGTACTGTGCGGCGTGAGTGGGGAAATCAAACAGGTACCGATACTGCTACTCCCAGGACCTCTCCCGGGGTGCGTGCTGACCAGGATTTCGAGGCGAATCCAGCGGTGGCGACAAAGGCCCCCCAGGAGACCCGAATCGGGGAAAACGGGCGAAGGGCAGAGGTATGGGTACCTTTTCCTCCTCCGATGTATTGTGCGGCGTGAGGGTGCGCGCGACATGACGGCGAGCAGGTCGGCCACCGCCAGAGGGTCTCGTAAGTGCTGGGTCAGCAGCGGGAGCAAGCGCGGGCGCGATCGCAAAAGCCGGCGGGCCGCGCAAGGGCTGGGGCACAGCAGCCGGGAGAGGAAGGGCCTCGGGAGACGCAGAGGACCAGGGAGCCCACAAGCTCCAGCACAAAATCGTGCGGCCCGCCCCCAGGGTTCCTCGCGAGACGCTCCGTGGGCACGCGGAGGCTGTCGCCGAGCTAGGCTCGCTGCCGCCCCCGAGGCTGACCGCACGGGCGAGGAGCAAGAGGAGGAGGAGCAGGAGGAGGAGGAGGAGGAGGAGGAGGAAGAGGAGGAGGAGGAAGAGGCAGGGGAGGGCGAGCACGAGCCCCGAGATTCGACGCCGTGGGCAAAGTGCAACACCGTGAGACATCACGACCTGCGCCCACCACATCCATCCATCCACCCCTCTCACTGCAGCACCTATCGTGCCAGGACCACCCGCGAGAGCGTCGTCGGTGGCGTCCTCCTACTCCTCATTCGGCTGCTCCTCCTCCTCCTCCTCCTCCTCCTCCTCCTCCTCCTCCTCCTCTCTTTTTCCCGTCCTCTCTCAACCCCTCCTTCCCCACCTTCCTCACTCTCCTCCTTGACCCTCCTCATCCTCCCCCCCTCTCTTCCTCCTCCTCCTCCTCCTCCTCCTCCTCCTCCTCCTCGTCATCATCATTGTTTCCTTTATGTATCCTTCCTTCTCCTTTACCTTTTTCCTCCTATCCCTTCCTCCCTTCGCCTCCGCCTCCTCCTCCTCCTCCTCGTTCCTTTTTCCCCTTGCTTGTTTCCTCCTCCCTTTGCTGCTGTTTCTCCACGCTCCGTTCCTGAGTCCCCCCTCCTCCTTCTCTTTCTCCTCCCTCTTCCTTCCTTACCCTTCCTCCAGCTCCTTCCCCTTCCTCCGCATCACATCATCCCTCTTCACCTTCCATTGCGCCCTTCCTGCCTCCATCTCTCCTGTTCCCGTCCTCCTCCTCCTTCTCCTCCTCCTCCTCCTCCTCTTCTATTCCCCAAGCCTCCATCTCATCTCTCCTCCTCCTCCTCCTCCTCCTCCTCCTCCTCCTCCTCCTCCTCTCCATCTTCCCAATGCCTCCTCTCCTCTGCCCCTACACTCCGTCCGTGCCCCCTCCACCTCTATCACTTCCTCCTCCTCTCCTCCTCCTCTCCTCTTCTTCCTCCTCTCCTCCTCTTCCTCCTCCTCCTCCTTCTTCTCCTCCTCCTCCTCCTCCTCCTCCTCCTCCTCCTCCTCCTCCTCCTCCTCCTCCTCCCTCCTCCTCTCGCAACCGCTGCCGCGTCACCCAGCCGCCGCCGCGCGCGCGGGGGCGTCCCAGGGGCGCCCGCCCAGCGCGGCCGCGAAGTCGTACCCACGCCCGATGATTACGTTCCAGAGTGGGGGGAGGAGGGAGGATAATACCGTGCCCTGATCACTGACATCGGGGGGTCTCTCCTCCTCCTCCTCATCCTCCTCCCTCCTCCTCCCCTCCTCCTCCTCCTCCTCCGCTCCTCCCTCCTCCTCCTCCTCCTCCTCCTCCTCCTCCTCCTCCTCCTCCTCCTCCTCCTCCTCCTCCTCCTCCTCCCTCCTCCTCCCCCTCCCCCTCCTCCTCCTCCTCCTCCTCCTCCTCCCTCTCCTCCTCCCTCCTCCTCCTCCTCCTCCTCCTCCTCCTCCTCCTCCTCCTCCTCCTCCTCCTCTTCCTCCTCCTCATCCTTGCCTCCTATCCCTCCTCCCTCCCCTCCCTCCCTCCCTCCCTCCCTCCTCCTCCCTTTTTCCTCCCCTCCAGCGCTCCATCCTTTCTCTCCCCCCTCCTTCCCCCCCCTGCCCCCTCATCTGCCTCCCTCCTCCCCAATCCTGCGCCCTGCTGCCTTTTCCCCCTCGATCCCTCCACCTTCCCCCCATCAGCGCCTCTCCACTCCTCCACTCCTCCCCTCCTCGCCTCCCACCCTCCCCGCCCCTCACCACACCCTCCTACCTCCCCTCCCCCACCCCTGTGGAATGCCGGCGTGGGGAGGGGGGGTCCATCTCTGCCAGGTTGGGGCTGCTGCGGAAGGCGACCCCGCTGAGCGTGCTGGAGCGCATCTTGTCGTTGACGGCCTTCCAGGTCTCCTCGTCGGCTCGGCGGCGCGAGAGGGGCGGGGCGAGCGCGCCCCGGAGGCGGAAGCGGAGGGTGGTCGGCTCGAGGCTCGGTTCGGTCGGGCCTGTCCTCCTGCATGCGGATTTTAGTGGGCAAAGGATGAATAGTCAACAAAAAAACCCAAATAGCCCCAAATAGTAGGAACATCGTCCCCAGACTAGTTCTGGACTATTTGTGGATATCCCTCCTGCAGCGAGATGCGCCCGACTCACAGGTTCAAGGTTTTTTCATACGTTTTCGCTGGTCCTCCGCGGCTTCCCAGCCTCAGGATGCCTTCCAGCGGCTGCGCCTCGCCGAGGGCGTCCCGGGGGGCCCGAATCGTCCCGAACGGCCGCTGGAGGCCCAAGCTAGACCACCAGGGCGCCCGTGAGAGCCGCAGGGGCGCGGCCGGACCCTCTCGTCCCGGAGAGAGGACGGCGGGAGGCTTCAGGCCATGCTCCTGCCTCTGGGGCTACCGGCCTGGAACATATCCCTATCCCTATGCTGGGCACCTCCTCCTCACGATGCCACTCTTAGGGACTCCCTTATTTTTTGAGGGCGGATCCCTAAGATTGTCATCGCCTTTTGGCGTGTCAATCGATAGGGATACGTTCGAGGCTGATAAATGGGGGGCCCTCGCTGGGACCCGGGGCCGTCAGAAGACGACTCGGGACGATGAGCTGGCCCCAGGGAAGGCGTCGAGATCTCCAGGTGTCCACGCTGTGAGCAAGGCAGGTGCCGCATCTCCGGCGACGCGCGAGGGGCGGGACCAGGGAGGACCATGCCGGGCCCCTAAGACCGTGGAAAGCTGCGGCCGGGCCTAGGATTGAGTCGGGCATGTCCCCCTACAGGGGGATTCTCGACGACAGATATTAAAAAATATATGCAAAACATGCGCCCAAATGGCCAAAACATACTCACCAACAAAAATCCCCCGACTATTTTTTGACTATGTTTGGAGATTCCCCCTGTAGAGGGACAGGCCCGACTCAAGCCTATAGGATAGAAAAAACATCCTTCAGGTCGAGGACCTTCTGACCCGGGCCAATCCAGACCCGGGTCAGCAGGAAACCAGAAAACTGCAATGCAGGAAGACAACAACTGCAACGCAGGTCTTCGCAGACCCGCGGGTCAGCCAATGTGCGCAGCCGCCTCGCGGCCACGAGCGGCTCGCCAACCCGGGTCAGCCAGAGGGGGCCTTCGCAGGATCCTGCAGGAGCCGGTGCCCTGGCTGACCCCCGTTTGCATGGACCCCCGTCTCGAGGCTCCCGATGTCAGGGGCACGGGGGCCCTCCGCCGGCCGAGCGGAAGAGCATCCGAGGGTGCCCTCCCCCAGGCTGCACGAGAGAGCGTCAGGCAAGCACGAAGAGCATCAGGCTGCGGACGCCACGGCAGTGGGCCCCCCCGAGAGTCCTGTCGCTGAGCTCTCAGAGTGTGCTTGAAAGGTGGGACGCGGGTCCTAAACATGTTTGAAACGTGCCTGCTTCCATGTTTAACACGTGTTCAACAGATGGTTTCGACATCCGGGAATTATTTGGCAACATGCTTCCTCTCCGTTGATCGTCCTCCACAACACAAGAGTTCAGCAAACAAACACGAAGAACATCAGGTGGTACCCTCCCCGAGCCGACTTCGATCTTATACCTCTGCGCGACCGTGCTCGGGGTGACGCGCCGGCCCTGGGGGAGGGGGTCGAGGCCTCTGCGGGTCCAACTCGTGGTTTCACCCCGACGTCAGGGGCCCGGGAGAGGCAGAGGGGGACAGGCCTCGGGAAAACATAGCGAACACTCATGCCACATTCGTGCGTCAACGCCTTCCCCCTCCCCCCAATGTTCAAAGTCGGGGGTGGGTCTGATGAGCTGCACCTCGACCGCAGTCTCCCCCGCGCGTGCCAACTTTGAGCTTGGGGGGCAAGGGGGGTGCTCACTAATTGTTTCCCTCTGCCGGAGGACGGGGAGCAGGAGGGGGGCAGGAGTGGGCAGGACAGGGCGGGGAGGAGGATCAGGAGGAGCAAAGACGAGGAGCGAGGGGAGAAGCAAGAATCGGCGGCGAACCTTGGGGGGGAATGAGAAGCAGAAGGCCTTCTCAAAAGGCCAGGAAGTCTCCTGGCCTTCTGAGAAGTTTGGTAAGCCTTCCCCGAAGACGCAGAAAACCGCTCAGAAGGCGGGAGGGCTTCCGAGAAGCCCCGCCGCCATTTGAGAGGGCCTTCTCCACCTCACTTCCCCCTCATCGCTCGTCGCCGAAAGAGGGAGAGAGAGGAAGTCCTCTGTGACCATCTCGTCGTCGAACTCCAAGTGCCCGTCCCTGAAAACGCTTCCGTCCTTGGCCACCCAGACGGCCATCCTGGCTGCCACGGCCGCCGTGCGGCTTCCTGCTCCTCCTCCTCCCCCTCCTCCTCCTCTTCCCTCCCCTCCGCGTTCTCCTCCTCCTCTCTTCCCTGCCATCCGACGCGGATCAAAACAAACGATGGTGCACAAACAAGACCAGAGCCCTCGACACCATCTCTGTAAAACATCTCACTGCTTTCGAACGGGGCCCATCCATGAGAATCCTGGAGCCCAGGGCCGGGCACACAACGCCCTGCGTGATCGCGGCAACAACATCTCAGGGCCCGCTTCTGCCGTGACGTTCGTGTTGCTGCTCCACGATGGCTGCGTCCAGGCCGCACCACTTGCAGCCACATGACGTAGCGCGAGCACGCCGCCTCGCACAGAAAACCCAACATAGGTTGCACCGCACATATTGCTCCGCGCAACGCAGATTGCACCATATGGATTATCCTTTCCCGGGCACCTATGTAAAACACATCGGTTTCTGACCTAATGTCCATCCTACCTGCGAGTTCATACTATCCCAGCCAAACCCGTATCGGTTCCCCCCGCCATCCTTTGCAACAAACACTATGCGCGTGCAATCGTTTATCACAAATCATAAGCTGTCAATAATCCCTTGCGGAAAAAGGGACGAAGTGCACACGCGTGCGTCGTCGCGCGCGCATGCCGAAATCCTTCAAGAACCTTCGGTGTCGGTTGGGTTTCAAAACCGAGTTCCGAAAAAAAACATGCAAAAACATAAGGTTTCGCAATACTGATGTTCTAGAAATGGTTACGCGCGCGCTCTTGCGAAATCTTAGAACACACATCACCATAGGTTTTTCAAAATTTGCAAAAAAAAAACGCTACCAAACTGGCTTCGTACGCGCGCGCATGTCGAAATCTTTGGAAAGCCCTTGCGCGCGTGCCGTTGCGAGAATCCTCTGCAAAAAACGAAGTGCGCACGCGCGCGTCGTCGCGCGCGCATGGCGAAATCCTTCAAAAACCTCTGGTTTCGGAAGGATTTCAAAATCGGCTATCCAAAAAACATACAAAAACACTTGGTTTCGCAACGCGGATGTTCAACAAAAGCGTGCGCGCGCGCTCTTGCGTCGTTGTCGTCGTCGTCGTCGCCGTCCTCCCTCATCCCGCGTCGTCGTCGTCGTCGTCCTCTGTCTTTCCTCGTCGTCGTCGTCTTGGCGTCGTCGTTTCAGTCGTCGTTGTCGCCGTGGTCGTCATTCCTCCCCCGTCGTCTTCGTCGGCGTTTCGTCGTTGTCCTTCCTATTTCGTCGCCGTCGTCGTCGTCGTCATCGTCGCGTCTTCCCTCTTCCCTCGTCGTTGTCGTCGTCGGCGTCGCCGTCCTCCCTCCTTCTTCGTCGTTCGCGTCGTCGCCGTCCTCCCTGCTCCCTCGTCGTTGTCGTCGTTGCCGCCGTCGTCGTCCTCCCTCCACCCTCGTCGTTGTCGTCGTCGTTTTCGTTGGCGACGTCGTCGTCGTCGTCGTCGTCGTCGTCGTCGTCTTCGTCAACGTCGTCGTCGGTGTCGTCGTCGTCGTCGGCGTCGGCGTCGGCGTTGTCATCGTCATCGTCATCGACAACGTCAGCGTCGTCGTCGTCGTCGTCGTTGTCGGTGTCGTCGTCGTCGTTGTCGTCGTCGCAGTCGTTGGAGACGTCGTCGGTGTCGTCGTAGTCGTTGTCGGCGGCGTCGTCGTCGTCGTTGTCGCTGTCGTCGTCGCGTCGGTGTCGTTGCCAAGTGCCAGTTGGTACCCACCGTCACGGTCTTAAGAGGTATTGCGACCAAGTTGCGGGCGGGAGGGTGGGATGTTTGCACGAGCAGTGGGGAAGACAGCTTCAAGTTGAGCAAGTGGTTGACTGCACCGCGTAGGTTGCATAACATAGGTTGCACCGCGTAGACTGCACCATGCAGATTGCAAATTACAGATCGCACACTTGCGATTGCACCACGTCGATTGCACAACATAGATCGCGCACGCAATACATTTTTGTTCATTTTTTTTTTTTTTTTTTTTTTTTTTTTTTTTTTTTTAAAAAAAAAAAAAAAAAAACCGTGCGCAACATGGATTGCACAGCGTAGATCGCACCGCATGGATTGCGCAACGCAAGTCGAGCCACATATAATTGCACCGCATATGTTGCACAAACTATGTGACACATCGTAGATCGCACCACATGTATGATTATTGTCGAACATAACACTAAGACCTACCCACCCCAACCCAAATAATTACCGGGACCATGTCTCGCATTGCAATTTACACATGATTCAACACGACCGACAATCATGAAAACAAGTCCATACCACCCCAGGCAAGCCGGTATCCCTCCCCACATCAAATTGTACGCGCGCGCACTCGTTTATCAAAGACTAGCAGTTTTCGAACGCCTTTTGCAGCACATGGGACGACATTCGCACGCGCGCGTCGTCGCGCGCGCATGCCGCAATCCTTCAAACATCAAGAGGTTCCGCACTGATTTCAAAATCGATTATCCCAAACACATCTGAACACACATGTTTTGGCAACGGCAGTGATCAAGAAACACCTGCGCTTGGCGACTTCTTAAAAAACCATGCATTCCTTGACTTTTGTGTTGAAGCTCGGCAAGACGGGCCTCGCGCGCGAGCGTGTCGTAGTCGTTCGAATGCCCATGTGCGCGGGCTGTCGCAAGAATCCCTTGCAACAGAATGAGACGAAATGCGCACGCGTGCGTCGTTGCGCGCACATGCTGACATCTTCCAAGAACCTAAGGTTTCGTACGGGTGTCACAATCGGGTCCCGCAAACGTGTAAAACACATGGTTTTGCAACAACGAATTTCAACAAAAACATGCACACACGCTCGTGCGAAGTCAGAAAAGAACCGTGCAATGTTTCAGCAATTTTGCCAACTTCGGCCTAACGGGCCTCCCGCGCTGCATGTCGAAATCATTCGAACGCCCCTGCGCGCGTGCTGGGGGGGGGGCACGACTCGTGTCAAATAGTACAGTGCGGGCCACTCTCGCGTCGGCCCCGCGCGCATGTCGAACTCTTTCCGAAACCTTCATCACCGACGCGAGGACGCCGTCACCGCCGTCGACGTGATCAACATTGGCGCCGTCACTGCCCTTGCTGTCGTCGTTGTCACCATCGTCACCAACAACGCTACTATCATCATCGTGTCTACCGTTGTCGACGTTGCCATGATACCATGCCCGCTCAAAACGCCGATTCGCACTGAAGTGCCCGCTGGGAAATGCCCAGCGGTCAACGCCACCGCGGTTGCGTCGGTCGCGCACAACTAGCTGGCCGCTGCGCGCGCGAGCATGCGCGGGCTAGCGCGGCCGCAGAGAAGCACCAGCAAGCACCAAGCACTCATCGCACCCGCCGTCTCATGGATTTTGCAAACCAAGTTGCGGGTGGGTGGGTGGGTGGGAAGATTGCACGCGCAGCGAGTGGAGTTGACAACTTCAACTTCGGCAAGGTGAATTCCCGTCTCAGAAGGAATAAGCAAAATCCGCCGGCCCCCTTGCGGGGCCACCAGGCTGCGACGGTGAAGATTGCAGCGCCCTGTTCCAGTTGCATTTTACAGTTTCCACTGCCTGCATTCTGCTTCCTTGCTGTTAATTGTTGCTGTCCGAGCGAGGGGCGGGAGCCCCGAACGGATTTTGTTTACCACGCCTTGGGGGGGGGGTCGGAATTCCTGGGGGGCCGTGGGACACGTACAAATATATTAGATTCGCGCCCCCGAGGCCCTAACCCGTTAGACATTACACCATATTCGCGTCCCCGAGGCGGTATACTTCAGTACATTACAAATATATTCGCGCCCCCGAAGCCATCATCCCTAGTAAATTAAACGGTATTCGCGTCTCCGAGACACACACCTTTGTAAATTACGCAATGCTTGCGTCCCCGACGCCATAAACTCTATTAAAGTACTGAATGTTCGCGTCCCCGAGGCCATACACCCATGTAAATTAACCATATTCGCGCCCCCGACGTCATAAGCTTTTGTAATTTTGAGCGAAAAATTGCAGCCCCGAGGCCGCAAGCCCTTATACATTGCACAACATTCGCGTCCCCGAGGCCATACACACTCGTAAATTACGCAATAGTTGCGCCCCCCAGGCAAAACACAACTTTGTAAAGTATGCAATGTTTGCGTCCCCGAGGTCAGTTGTTCAGGTTTGCAATGCACGCCGTACAATACGATATTGGCCCTCGCGTGAAATCCCCACATTGCTTCACGTCAGCGCCCAGACGTCCCAACGCAGCTCTGGCAAGTTCCATTCTAAGAGAGGGGAGCCAGCAGCAGGGGGCGACGTCCTTACGGATAAGCTTTCGCCCCTCTCACCCCCGTTGTCCTATCGGCGCGGCTTGCCGCATTGTGATTTGCATACGATTCTGACCCATGGTCCATTTTCAATTTGAACCCATACCATCCCAGGCCATCGGAGCCCACTCGCTCGGTTCCCTGTCAAAAAGAATACTGCGCGCGTTCGTTTATCAAACATCCTTAGGTCTTAATAGCCCCTGGCAGAACATCTGACAACGTGCACGCGCGCGCGTCGTCTCCCGCGCATGCCGGAATCTTCTAAAAGCCTTCGAATTCGCAAGGATCTGAAAATCGAGTGTCGCGAAAACATCGAATGGTTTGCAAAGGGTGTGGCTTGCAATGGCACCACAGGGGGCACCCTGGGGGGCGGGCGGATACCTCGATCAATTTCTCCGCCACGCACGCCCCGAGGAGGCCGACGAGGTCAGTGCCGTGCCACCCAGGCCCCAACGGCGCCGATCGCAAACCACACCCTGGCGTAACCACACCTTCTTTTGGGCGGCGCGCACACGGGTGTGTGGGGGGAGAGGGAAGGCTTCTTAGAAGGAGCCTGTTTCTTAGAAAGCGCCGGCCTTACATCTATCGACAAGGCCCACGCCTTCTGAAAGCAGGGTTTTTCCCAGAAGCCTTCCCCCCCCACCCTCCCCTTACCCCCCCCTCTGCGCGTGGCCGACTTTCGATCGTAGTCGCCTGCACTGGCTCGCCTCCGATAGCCTCTCCCTGGGACCAGCTCTGCAGCCCGATCTGCTGCTCGACAGTCCCAGGGCCGCCCGGAGGCGGCATCCAGACAGGCCGAACGAAGGAGCTGATCTTCGGATTCCGGCAGGTTTACTTGCATGGAGGGTCAAAGGAGGAAAAGGTAGCCATACTGGTACCCTTCCAGCGTCTTCACCTTTTTGTGCCTAACTGGAGGCTCTCGTCGCCACCGCTGGATCCGCCGCGAAGTTCTGGTCAGCACGCACCCTGGGAGAAGTCTGGGAGGTAGCGGCATCGGTACCTTTTATTAGTTTTTTCCCGCGTACAACAGAAACCACCTCTTCCCAGATCACTGGTTCATCCGGTTCATGAGGTGTGTATCGCCAACACATGGGGAGATTGTCATGATTGGGCTGCGTCCGTGCAGCTTGGTGATGGCTGGTAGCCGGTGGCGGCTTGAAGTGTGTACTGTAATTATACAGGGGGGGGCGGCGTGGCGAGGCCCGAGAGGAAACCTGGACCTCACGCAAGCTGGGACTCGCTTGCACGCAGTGTCGGCCCAGCGTTGCTCGACATGGCGGCGGAAGGAAGGGGAGGAAGGGCCATTTCATGCAAGGAAGCCTGACGTAATCTAGATACAGACAAGAATCCCAGAACGCTCGGAAACTGGCCGTCGCGGTTTTTGTCGCGTCGCCTGGATCTAGCCTGTCCCTCTCGCTCCTGTGTCCTCCTCCTCCTCATCCCTTCCCTCCCCCCTCCCAATGCGATCGGTTGCGCCATAATCTCCAGGCCGTGTGCGAAGCTCACCGATGCACCGTGCAGGCGCCTGGAGCACCCGACCTGACCTGGATCTGGGGCCCCACCCCCCCATAGGATGCTCCCCCGCTCCGCGCGCCACCGCCGCACACTCCCCCCGCAGCCCGGGCGCGTGGTGGCGCCGCACTCGTCGTCGACGCGGGCCTTGTGCTTCTGGCAGGACTGCGGGCGCGACGCCCCCGCCCCCCTTCCCCCGCGGAAGATGCACCTGTCGCAACGGCGGCCCCGGCGACACGCTATGCCCTGCGAGTAGATGACGTGCCGCCCCGCTCCGCGGGGCGGGGGGCTTGGAAAGGCTCTGACCGTTGACACCTCGGGGCCGGGAAGTGAATAGCGTATCGCGCCGAGGCGTGGTGACCAACCCCCGCCAACCCCCCCAGCAGAAGACGTGGATTGCAGTGCGGGCGTTCGATGAGGAACCATTGGACAGTGAATCCAGGGTCTGGGAGCCGGTGCAGCTCCAGTTGAGACTTGGCCATATGGGTGTCACCGCCGCCCCATCAGACAAGAGTGTGAGCACAAGAACTATCAGAACACCATGTGGGGGGCCAAGAGCAATAGATGCTCGAGCGGCCCAAGATCGCCGAATCCACGTCCCTCGACGTCACGCGAACCGCAGCGGGCAGCAGAAGCCGGAACGCCGCAGCCCCGTGGTCGCCGCAGCCGCGGGGGACGAAGAACAAACCTTTCGCCGCCAGGAGCGCTGTTCCCCCCCTGAGAGGGAACTTGAGGGGAGGGTCCACCCTTTAGAACTCCAGGGCTAACATTCGATGGGGCAGGAGGATCGCGCCGCATCGTTGATGCATCACCGATGCATCGGCGACGTCGGCGTGGAGAACATCGGGATCCACGTCGAACCGCATCGCCGATGCATCGACGATGCGGCGCGACCCTTCGAACCCGTCTACTCCGACCCCATCAGGGAGGCCTAGACAAGATGATGAGCCCCCGCCTTCCTGACATGGATTGCTTCGTACGACTGCGGTGCCACCAGGGCCAGAGCCATCGATTGTTTGATCACCCCTTGGTGTGTACATGACGTCCCCCCTTGATCTGCACCCTCGGAAAAGCCCGAAGTATGCATCAAACCATGCCCCCCCCTGACTTGCCCAGACGACCGGCGACGTGATTCGTTTCAGCAGCGGCACCTCTCCTTTCTCCATTTAGCATGGCATGGGGGACACGGGCCCTTAGGAGGAGGAGGAGACAGATGATGATGACGATGACGACGACGACGACGACGACGATGACGATGATGATGATGATGATGATGATGATGATGATGATGATGATGATGATGATGATGATGATGATGATGATGGGGAGGAAAAGGAGGAGGAGGAGGGCGGGGAGGAGGAGGATGAGGTGTACCCTGGGGCCTTCCCCCAGGACCACTTCTTCGTCCCGAGCCGCTTTCTGACAGTCCCGGGGCCCGTGGGCGCCTCCGAGAAGCCCGAAAAAACGACGAAAACAACTGCAGGGCCCGTTGCCCGCAGGACCCGCTTCCCACAGCACGGCGACCCATCTCGAGGTTTTGAGAACGACACGTGTGAGGTTGAGAGGAAGGGGTCGGGAAGATACGGTCAAGCCGCAGAGTAAGGATGCGCGATAAGGGTGCATGGCCCTTGGAAGCCCATTCCGAAGCTTTCGAGCGGGGCGCGACCAACGACAGCGGCCAAGGATGCACCGAGGAGGCCAGGATGCAATGGTACCCTTGGGAAGGTTGCCCGTCCTTACTATGCGGGTTGACTGTACGGGGCACGACTGTGCAATACAGCCGATAACCTGATCAACAGAAGCTATATATTCAGAAATCTGGACCAGCCTCCCGGGTGTTTCTCAAAGCGATCTGGGCCAACGTCGGCTGTTGACGCTGCAGGGGCCAACGTGCCCAAGAAACTTGGCCAGTGTTCCAGCAAGTTGGTGAAGGAACGCTGGCCCAGCGTTTCGGGAAGGAGTTTCTGGGCCAGATGCTCGACAATTAGCACATTCAACATACGCGATGACATGGATGGTCGGATCCTTTCCCCAAAATCCATCCTCCCAACCCGAGAACTGTCTTTCTGAACCTTGAGAGCCGTTCAGGAATGCGCCCGGGAGGCTAGAGGATTATTTATCTGATAAGGGCGGCAGTGCTATCCATGGCCACGCCTCCGCTGGCTTTCCACTGGCTTCCAGGCCCCAGATCCCTTACACCCACTGGCTCCTCACCCGACCTCTCGGGGGCGTTCACGTGACATGGGGGCGTGCAAGAGTGGGGCACATATCTTGGCCGGCGGCACGTGCCAAGCCCAAGGGGGGGGGCCGGGGACGTATTGAACGAAGACGAGTCGAGTCGAGTCGGGCCCTGCACTTAGGTCGGGCCTGTCCCCCTACAGGCCGATTCTGGACGAAAAATCAAACGTGCCGAAAAAGTGCACCACAACCATTAAAAATGGTGAGGCAAGCGTCCCCAGACGATTTTCTTAACTATAATTGAATATTCCCCCAATAGAGGGACAGGCCCGACTCAACCCTGCACAAAGAAACTGGCCCCGATGAATGGGAGGGCGGCGTGCCTGCTGCCAGGCAGGCGGGCCCGCCAGGAGCAACGAGATTTGAAAGCACAAGACCCCGAGGCGCCATGAAGCCTGAGGAGATAGCATGGCCCCCACCCCGATACCCCCCCTTGCACTAGTCAGCACCCCGCTCTGGGCTGCCCCCGGTTCTCGGGCCCGTGGCCCATCCAAGACGGACCCCAGGACGCACCCCTGCTCTCGGCGGGAACAGTGGGCCGGGGCCGCCGGTGCCGCGCTGCGGGACGTCTGGGCGTGTGCCCCACGGCCCGCTTCGATCGGGGCCACCGCCCCGGAAGTCCCGCGCCAGTCCTCGGAGGCCCTCCTCGGTCCTCCTCCTCCTCCTCCTCCTCCTCCTCCTCTCCTCCTCCTCCTCCCCCTCCTCCTCCTCCTCCTCCACCTCCTCCTCCTCCTCCTCCTCCTCCCTCTCCTCCTCCTCCTCCTCCTCCTCCTCCTCCTCCTCCTCCTCCTCCTCCTCCTCCTCTTTGAGCAGGGACCGACCGTCCAGGCATTCCTATGAGCCTACGACGACATGTGATCAGAACCAAGGAAATACGCTTAGAACAAACCCAGGTGCTTTCAAAGAAGACAGTCTTATCAAGAAATGTTCTAGGAACGTCTTGCAAACCACAACAGGTTCTTAGAACATTCTTTGGTTGGCCTCAGCTGGGACGCTTGGCCACTGTTTTCCTCCTCCTCCTCCTCCGCCTCTTTCTCTAGGGGAGACATCAGACTCGGGTTACCTAGAGGGACTCGGGTTGGCCTGACGGGGCCGTCAAGAAAATGACGAGACCCAGTCTGCAATCTGACTCGGACTCCCGCTGCAGACATCCCACGAAAAAGAGCCATTGAATCCAGGACGGGCTTCTCAACAAGCGTCGGCTGACCCGAGTTCCGGCTAACCCGAGTCTCGGGTCGGGCGAAAGGGGGGGATAGCAAAGGGGGGGTTTGAGAATCAGCTCACGTAGTTGATTTTCCTGGCGCCTCCCGGCGCCAGGAGGCGCCCATGTATCGAGGAATGGGCCCGGCGGCGGGGCCGAAACCAGCTGCATGCAGCAAATTTCGTAACCCCCCCTTTCCCGATTCCCCCCTTTCGTCCCGCCCGAGAGTCTTGCGTCTCCCCGGTCCGATCTCCTCTCCGTGGCATCTCTCCTCGCCCGCCGGTGGCGCAGATTGCCCGGCGGACGGCGCCTCGCGGCTCGTGCTGCTCGAGCCCTCCTTGAGCACCCAGCTCTCGAACTCCTGGCCGGGGGCTGGGCGTCGAGGAGGGGAGGGGGGAGGAGGAGGAGAAGGAGGAGGGGCAGGAGGAGGGGGAGGAGGAGGAGGAAGAAGAGGAAGGAGCTATGGTACCTACCTCCCCTTCTTCCCTCGCAAGAAACCTACCCTCGGCGGCGCCTGGGGGCTGGGGGCGCCGCCGCCGCGTCAGCCGCCCGATCGCTGTGTGACGCTGCGGCGAGCAGAGGGAGGAGGCGGAGGAGGAGGAGGAGGCGAAGGAGGAGGAAGAGGAGGGGGAGGAGGATGAGGAGGAGGGTATTGGGCGTATTGGAAGGTGGAGCAAGCTCCCTCGCGGCCAGCTAACCTGATACTTAGATCAAGCCTGAAAGATGGTCCTCCCTGTGGGACTGGGTCTCGCGAGCGTCTTTGCTTCGCTCTCGGCGGCACCATTCCACCGCCTCCCGAGAATCCGAAAAGACATGCAACGCCGCGGCTCTGTATGTCAACCGGCTCTGGGATCTCCAACCATACACGCGAAGGGCCCAGCCAGAACCAGGACTCTCTCCCTCGACTCGCTCCCCACCCACTGAACTCGGATCTCGACCGGCGGGGTACACAGGGGTCCAAGCGTAGGAGGCGGGGATAAGGTCGAAGTCGGATGGACGCCTCTCGTAATCCTACTACGCTGGGTGGCTGACCCAGGACGTCTGTTACAAGGCCCGCTCCACTCCTGTGGAATTTACCGGACGTTGGCACCGCAACCCGTGCAAAACAAGACCAGCGGGCCAGTTCCCGAGCCAAGCTCCGCCGCTTGCGCAACCACACGCCCCAGAAAGAACCGCGGCTGTAGCCCTGGGCCCGCGCTCCCGGCGGCAGGGCTCGACCCCTCCGCGGAGGAACTCCCTGGTAGCACAGTGGGTACTCCACTCGCCGGCAGCTTCCGCATCGGGCGGAGACCCATCCAACTCAAGATCCAAGACAGCATCGGCTGTGCCACCGACGCTGTCGGTATCCTGAAAACCAGAGGCGTGGTGCCAGGAGTGCACGTGGCGCTGCCAGACGGCCACCTGCTCCGCTCGCCTTCCACACGCTTCTACAAAGCATTCCTTCTCCTCCGGAACTTCCCACAAGCAGGCGCCTTTCTTGGCCCACTCGTCGACCACTCTTTTACCCCTGAGCTTCCACATGCCGTCAACAGACGAGGCTTCCTGCGGCGACCGATGTGCCTTAACTTTTTTCCACAGTTGCGGACCTGCCTACCTTAGATCACCACATGGAGGAGGAGGAGGAGAAGGAGGAGGACGAGGAGAAGGAGAAGGGGGAGGAGGAGGGGATCGACCAGACACCGTCTCATCCAGCACTGGTCTCATCGCCAACACTTCACCCGTAGACGCTGCCGACACATTCGCTTAGACAGCACTAAGAAAGGATATTCGCACGCGAGCGCCAGCCGCGGGCCGCCGCCTTCTGCCGGCCCTCCACCGAGGAAGGGGCGCCAACTCCTTCGACCCTCGAGAGCGATTGCCTTTCGGGAGCGCCTCATTCGGCTCCCCCCCCCATGGCCCGAACAAATCCGTACCTGCCGCCTGCCGAGGCTCCCGGAGATCGATCCCCCAAAGGGCGGTTCCAAGCAATGGCTAGAAATTGAGGGGCCCCTGGCCCGTTTGGGAGCGGACCTGGATTAATTGACCAAAGCGTCACGGATCTTCTCGGCAGATGCATCGAACGCCTCCCATCTCTGCGTTTCCTCGAAGAAAGGACTGATCATTGGACTGCTCATGCGGTACTGTGGGCACGCGATAACGAACGGGAGCGACACGATTTAAACAAAAGTTTCGCGGGGGGGGGCGGGTTGGACACGAGTAGACCACGCGCTCGCGGCGACGCTCGAGGGCGCTCGGAGCCCGCGCGCCGCCGCTCGAGGTCGACTGGCGCGCGCGCGCCGCCGCTCAAGAGGAGGAACACGGGGGGGGCCATGACCGCCCCACCGCGAGCGCCGCCACCCCGAGGGACCCATGGGCCAACGCAGTCGGGGCCGGCGGGACGGCGCCTTAAGGGGGAGACGCCTGCTTGCGTTACCCAAACCCCCGACGTCGGGTTTTTTTTCACAGCGTCGACCCCCAAAGGTCTGGACCCCTTCCCCAGGACCGGTTTTTCGTCCCAGGGATCGTTTCTTGACGGCCCCACGGCCCGGCAAGGGCTCCCCGAGACCGAACATAGCGAAAAAACCCGTCGTGTTTTTTTTCGCGACGCGCTGGCCGCCCAGCCCCGGCCGGCGCCTGGGCATGGGCGCCGTGCAGGCCGGGCAGGCGCGCCGGGCGCTGCGTTCCCCCCGCGGCCTGCCCGGGCGTGGGGCGAGCTCCGCCGCCCCCCCCCCGTCCTCGAGCGGCCTGCTCCCCGGGGCTGGGCCCACAGGTTGTGTTTCGTGTTTTTTTTTTGTTTTTGTTTTCGCGGCGCGAGGGGGTCTGGGCAGAGCGCGCGAGCGCGTCACAAATTTGGACGCCCGAAATGAGTACGGAAAGATCGGGCACAATGCCCAACGACAAATGCTGTCCCAAACCAACAGCGGCCGCTGTTGGGCAGGCGGCCTTCTGTCTCGAATGGACACAGGCCGCGGCGGCGCGGACAGCGAACCCTGTTCAGAATGAGTAGGAACTGCTGTTGGGCATTGTGCCCATCCTTTCCGTACCCCTATCGGGCGTCCAGAACAAAAGCGCTCGCGGGGGTTCCGCGCGTGGCCGGCCCGAGGCGGCCTCTCCGCGGTCCCAAGGGGGGTGCCCCTCGGAGGCGGGCGCGGGGCGTCCACGGGCCGCGCGCGCCCCCTTCGGGGCCTGGGGCGCGCGGGGCACGCGCGCCTCCCAGGCGGGGGAGGCGCGCGAGGCGTCGGGGCCTGCTCCGCCTCGCTCCATGCCACAGGCGCGGCCCAGAGAGAGAGAGAGAGAGAGAGCGAGAGTCGACCGCAAAAAAAGAAAGTGGCGCCTGTGCTTGTATGTAGAGATCGAATAAGTAGAAGTGTAGACGCGCGCATAGAGACATACTCGAACCGCGCGCGCGCGCTTCGCGCGCTTTGGGGTTCTAGCAAGCGCCCGCCCTTGACAATTTTACACGTGTAAACATGAAGTGGCCATGGGTTGAATCAGTAGCACGAGGGCGGACCAAGAGTATACACACCACGAAAACAGATACGCCCAGGCAGCTCCAAAGCGACGCGATGCACAACTGTACAACGCCGAAACATGCATTGAATGTTTTGCAAAGGTACTGGCATGTAAGAAGCATTGCCATGTTAAGCGGAGGTAGCGACAACCCGCCGTAATGCAAATAAGCGCAAACACATGTTAAGGAATAGCGAGCAAGGCTAGTGTAAGGCAGGGCGATGCAGTGCAAATCCAGACAAAACAAAAACATGGCAAATATTACGCTGATAAGCACCCACAAGCAGCACAAATGCATTGCAACACAATGGGCTGCGATCGAATGCAAGACACTCGAGGAACTCGGCAACCCAGGGAGCGTGGACTTCGGATAGCGAAGGGACGGGGAATCCGACGAAAGAGCCTTGGGAATCTAGGCTGGAGGTCGTCGGTGCCGCCAGGCCCCCTGCAAAGAGGAAGGGCTAGTGCCTAGTGCACAGAGTCAGGGACTAGTGACTAGTGACTAGTGACTAGTGACTAGTGACTAGTGACTAGGGATAGCTCAATCCGTGTCATTCCAAATGGTTTTTGGTCCATCCTGCCACCGCGCCTGCCTTACGGGTCAGAGCACCTTGGGTGCATGTTGGCGTTTCTGGGGCAATCTCAGGGGTGCCTTTTGGAGGCAATTGTGAAGACTTGGAGCTTTCTGAGCACCGCATTGGGGCTTCTTGGGGCCCCGTCGTGGGGCCTCGTGGCGGTATCGGAGGTCCTTCTGTGGCGGAGGGCCCGAACTGTCAGTTAGAGTTTCCCTTCCCTAGAATCTCCTGGGGCTCTCTTTGGGCGCTCTTGGGCCATCTTGGGAGCATCTCGGGCTGTCTTGGGGCGTTTTTGAGCTGACTGTGGCCTATCTTGGAGCCTCTTTAGCTGTCTTTGGGGCGATCCTGCGGGTCTCTTGGAAATCTTGAGGGTCTCTTGGGCCGTACTGGACGCTGCGAAAACCAAAAAAGCGAGTTTGCAGCAATACACATTTTCCCTGAGGACTGGGACGACTCTTGCCTCTTGGGGCCCTCTTGCGGGTCCTCTTGCAACCGTCCTGGGGCGTCTTGGAGGGTACGCGTACCGTCCTGAAGCTATCTGGGGCCGTCCGGAGGTCGCGCGGGGCATCTTGAAGCCTTCTGGTGTCCTTTTGAGGCTTTGACGCCACCTAAAGCCATCATTGTGGCCCCTGGGCGTCCCCTGAGGCCGTCGAGGATGCCCCTCGGGGCTCTAAGAGCCCCCCAGATCCCTGGGGAGCACAGTTTCACGCCGGTGAGTGGGGGGAGTTTTGAAACGCGTGCTGGCCCTGGGCCTGGGGACCCCGACGCGATCTACATATACAAATATAGATATGGATACATATATGGATACAGGTATATACATATACACATATATATAGATATGTATGTATGTATGTATATATGTATATGTATGTATGTGTAGATACCTATATTTATACATGTACTGTGTAGACTATAAGCAAGCTTGCAAATAGTTCTGAAGTGTATGGGGGGAGCGTGAGAAAGAGAGAGGGAGAGAGAGAGAGAGAGAGAACAACAAAGAAAAACAAATGACATAAAGCGAGAGAGAGAGAAACCTACACATAGAGAGAAAGAGAGAAAGATAACAAAAGAGAGAGAGAGGGCAACAACCAACAAGGCAGAGGACAGGAGGGGCAGCGCAAGGGTGAGGGTGTCTGCCCTCCTCCTCCTCCTCCTCATCATCATCCTCATCATCCTCATCATCATCATCATCATCATCATCATCATCAGCATCAGCATCAGCATCAGCATCAGCATCATCATCATCATCATCATCATCATCATCATCATCATCATCATCATCATCATCATCATCATCATCATCATCATCATCATCATCATCATCATCATCATCATCATCATCATCATCATCATCATCATCATCATCATCTCCATTCTCCCCTCCCTCTCCCATCCCCGCCCCCCTTGCTAGGCAGCCTTGGCCCAGGCAGGCTCTGCGGGCCCAGCCTGACAGCACATGTTGTTTCCCCACGCAGAAAAACAAAAAAAACAGGCCGATAATTCTAGCACTCCCAGCTCGCCAGGGGCGCCAACTCCCTTCCTCCAAGGCGTTTTTTCCTGGGCTTCTCTTTCTCCTCCTCCTTCTCCTTCTCCTCCTCCGCCTTGCCGATTTCTAAATCTCGCCCTGCCCTTTCGGAAACCCATAGAAAACCCGTCAACATTCAAGTGGGCACCTGTAAACGTTGACAACTCCTCCTCCTCCGCCCTCCTCTTCCCCCATATCATCCCTCGGTCCTCTGCCCTCCTCCCTCCTCCTCCGCCTCCTCCTCCTCCTCCTGTTGCTTCTCCTCCTTTGTCTCCTCCTCCTCCTCCTCCTGCTCCTCCCTCCGTCTCCCTCTTTCTCCCTGCTCCCATCCTCCTGCCCCATCTTGCCAAACGCATCCTGAGGCATCTTCTCCTGGGCCTTCGTCGTATCAGGGTCCATCAAGGGACACCTTATGGAGGGACGGCGAACGGGAGGGCTGGGTCAGGCAGGCGGGAGGGGAAGGGGGAGGATAAGGGAAAGAGCGTCCAAGGGGTTCTACGGAGCTCTGGGTTCTGCGGGGGGTTCTGCAAGGTCTACAGTAACGAGGACTTCTGGGTTTGTGGTGTGCTGGGGGGGTGGGATGGAGGGAAGGGGAGGGAGGAGGGATGGAGAAGGAACGGAGCAAGAGGGGGGAGAAGGAATAAGGGGGATCACAATGCGCCGAATAATAGCATCTGCGCGTGCACACCGCAACATGAAGCTCCAGCAAGCTGATTCCCAACTCGATCGGCGCTTCTTGGCACAGACCCTCCCCTGTCTTGGATTCGTCGAACGGAACGCCTTGCCTCGAGGTGCCGGGTCCACTGGCAACTTGGGAGTGGGACAAGCGGAGGAGGGGGGCAAGAGATACGTAAGGGGGAGGCGGCTCGCGCACTGTCAGGAGCAGCGCCTTTTGGCGAGACCCTCGAGTCGGCAATCGCCCCGAGAGGCTCTGCGGGGTGCATGTGGCGATGTTCTGTTGCATCTTCGGGGAGCCTTGTCTGTCCCGTCGCGGCCCTATACGCGTCAAATCCGTGTCGACTCCATATCGGCCTCGTCGGATCCGTGTCGAATCGGTGTGGAATCCGCGTCGACTACACGCGAAATCCGCGTCGAGGCCGCGTCGAGCCCGCGTAGGGCACCAGACAAACATACATTTTCGGGACAGGTTGGTCCCCCGAGGATGCAGCGTACGCGATGGCACCGTGGTGCATGGAGCGCCTGCGCGAAGCCAAGACGCCAGCCTGGAGGAAAGGTCGGGCATGCTCGATACATCAGAGATTCTGCTTGATAGCATTTCTTCAGCATAAGAAAACAAACTCTGCAAGTCTCGTCTTCTCAACTCGCGGTATAGGTTTAGGCTTGCAAAACCTACAGGAATCTACGGAAAAGCAGCGGCAGCAAGGGCAGGCTGCGGAAAAGAAAAAACGGAAGGAAAGGGGAGGATACGACACTACAAATCCAAAAGCATCTCCAATCTACCCTGGAATGCAGAGCTGTCCGTCTATTTAAGTATACCGAGAAAACCGAGGCTCCGATCTGGAACCAGATCCGATCTGGAAGCTGCTCTTCCAGAGACGATCTTGTGGGTGGAGCCTGATCTTCGTCTGCCGCCAGTGCAGGAATCCCGCCAGCCCTCTGCGCGTAGGTAGGTTTGAGTCGGGCCTGTCCCCCTACAGGGGGATTTTGGGCGAAAAATTAGAAATACACCACAAATGCCCCAAACATGCTCAAAAATAGGCAGAAAAATCCTCCTCAGACGATTTTTTGACTATTTTTGAATTTTCCCCCTGTAGAGGGACAGGCCCGACTTAAGCGTATGTGTCTCAGGGCACCGGCTCTTCAAAAAACACCCCCCTCTGCCTTGGGCCGACGCCGTGCGCGCAGCAGACTTCGCACCCCCCCCGGGGCCTTCCCACGAATCAGGTGGGGAACGACCCCCTACAGGCGGATTTTCGTGGAAAAATAAGGATAGTCAAAAAACATGCGCCAAAAAGGTCAAAAAAATGGTAGACCTCGTCCCCAGACTACCTCTTTGAACATTTTCCCTGTGGAGGGACAGGCCCGATGGAACCCAAACACCCCCCTTCTTCTGACCCGTGATGGGGCCCGACCGGGCGGATCTGGGGAAACCGAGTGCTACCGGCACCGCCACTCCCATAACTTCTGTCAAGGGGCCCAAGGACACACAAATAAATGCACACACATAAGAGAGTTCCCCATGCTTTCCCATGTATGTTCTGGGTGTTTGTCTTCCCGCCCAATTCCTATACTTCCCCGTATTTTCTTAAGGGATCGCCGATTCATTGTGCAAGACGGCCAGAGGCGTGCGACGGCCAGAGGCTCCCCTTCACCCGTCTGGCTTCGGGCCTGGGGCCCACGTGCACCCAGCCCGGGTGCATGGTGCACCCGAGGCGCTCCGTACGTGCGAGGCCCTCCCCCCGGTCTTCCCCCTCCCCGCGCCCGCGAGCGAAGAGGAGGGGGAGGGGGAGGAGGAGGAGGAGTAGGAGGAGGAGAAGGAGGACGAGGACGAGGAGGAGGAGGAGGAGGAGGAGGAGGAGGAGGAGGAGGAGGAGGAGGAGGAGGAGGAGGAGGGAGCCTCTGGCCGTCGCCCGCCCGATTTCCTGGGGTGTGTGTTTTCCCCTCCCGACAAAACTCCTGTGGGGGCGCCTGCTGGCGCCAGGACCTCGCGGCAAGACCCCGCGAACGTGGCCACGGGCGCCTCGAAGCGAAGGCCTCCCCCCCCCCAGGGCGAAGGCGAGGGCAGACGACAGCGGCATCGCTGCCTTGAAGTCGGGCCTGTCCCCCTACAGGGGGCATTTCGACGAAAAACAAACCAACCCCCCCAAAAATGCTACAAAATTGTTCAAACAATAGGTTTTGGACGTAAAAAAAAGATAATCAAAAAATGCCCCCGAATAACAAAAAAATGCTCCAAAGATAGTCCCCAGACTATTTTTTGACTACCTTTGAATATTCCCCCTGTAGAGGGACGGGCCCGACTTAAGGCTACATCCCCCTCCTCCCCAGGACCCCCATCATTTTTTGCCACAGCGTCGACCCCCAGAGGTCTCGACCCACTCCCTGGAGCCGCCTTGAGGCCCGGCACGGGCCCCCCGACGCCGACTAGCGAAAAGCCTTCGGTCGCGCTTCTCATGGCTCGCGGGGGTCTGGGTCTGAGGGTCGCTACCTAGAGGGTTCCGGCGGCATCGCTACCTGAAGCCCTGAGCCAAACTACTTCGACATCTCTGTGGGCGCCGATGTTTGCTTCCGCCGCCATCCGCCGAGGCAGAGATGCCCACTCGTTCGATCCACGAAGGCGAGGCCGCTCTGGAACGCCTCACCGGTCCCTTCGGCTACCTGCAAGAGTGCCCCCCCAGGCAAGAGGGACCTCGGGTGCGCGGCTTTGGCTCGGCATCGCTCGGACGTCCATTCCCCGTGCACTTGTCGATTCCGTGCGTGCACTTTGTGGCAGGATGGTCAGAACACGCTGCTCGATGGTCTTCGCCGAAGGAAAAACGCACACGCCCGAGCGATGCCAACAGAGGGGGGCGCGGCGGGGCCAGAACCAAGCGTGCGAGCCAGGGTCCGGGGGGGCCCCTGCCGGCCCGCACCAGAGGTCGAGCCGGCGAAAAGGTCACTCTCACGCGCAGCCGATCCTTCGGCCACACGCAAGATTGAGCACGGACCGACCGGCCCGGCATTCCTATAGTCCTACCACGAAATGTTCTTAACCCCCCCAAAAAATGTTATAAACAACAGAAGCAATGTTCTTAGAACATAAGCCCGATGTGATAAAACAAGAAAGACTCCGCCAGAAATGTTCTAAGAACATTTCGCGGAAACCACAAAAGGTTCTTAGAACATTGTTTGGTAGGGCTATAGGGGAGCCAGGACGCTTCGCCACCGCTTGGCAAGAGTGACCCCGGGTAAGGCGGGCTTGTGTCGTGTCGATCCCGGCTTTGGTTCCTGACACCGCGGGGATCTTTCAACCTGGAACGATCGGCAGTTTCCGAAACGTCCGATCGTTCAACAACATCGACCGATTCTGCGTCGCTGGCGGCGTTCAACGTTGAACGCTGGCAGCGGGGTCACCGCGGCCGACACGACGCAAACCTACCGTAAGAGTGACCTTTGGTGCGCGGCTTTTCCGGGGCCGCGGGAGGGACCAAATACAAGCGCGTAAGACGCCACCGCCGCCTCGCGCTCCGTGATCGGGGGGGACCCCTGCCGTCCCGTACCAAGGGTCACTCTGGCGATGGGCCACTCTCACGCGCAGCCGATCCTCCGAGGGCCCCGATCTGCTCTGAGGGCCGGCGCCCGTAGGGATGCCAGACGTGGCAGCCGGGGCTCTGGGGCAGCGCGGGCTCCTCGGGCATTGCACGGGGGGGGGGAGCACCACACGTGGGAGCCCGCCGCCGCCGCCAGACGGCGCGTTGGTGTGCGCGGGGACCGACGGTCCTCCACTTCCTCCTCCTCTTCCTCGTCCTCCTCCTCCCACTCCTCCTCCTCCTCCTCCTTCCACTCCTCCTCCTCCTTCCACTCCTCCTCCTCCTCCTCCTCCTCCTCCTCCTCCTCCTCCTCCTCCTCCTCCTCCTCCTCCTCCTCCTCCTCCTCCTCCTCCTCCTCCTCGTCCATGCACTTCTCCTGCCCCTTCCCAACGGCGTGGAGGCGACGGCGAAAGCGCTCCTGGAGGCCCCCGTCGGCGGGGTCTTCGTCGTCGTCGTCGTCGTCGTCGTCGTCGTCGTCGTCGTCGTCGTCTGCGTCTGCGTCTGCGTCTGCGTCTTCGTCGTCGCCGTCGTCGTCGTCGCCGCCTGCGTCTGCGTCTGCGTCTGCGTCTGCGTCTGCGTCTGCGTCTGCGTCTGCGTCTGCGTCTGCGTCTGCGTCGCCGTCGTCGTCCTCGTCGTCACCGTCGCCGTCGCCGTCGCCGTCGCCGTCCTCACTGCTGTCGTCGTCGTCGTCGTCGTCGTCGCCGCCCCCTTCGTTGTCGTCGTGGTGCTGGTGCTTGCGTCGTCTTCGGAGGGGGCTGATGGCCAAGGGCGGAGGCCGGGGCCCAGAAGCTGGGATCGAGGATCGATGGTTCTGCCCCAGGAGCAGTGCTTACGCTTAGGAGTTCCAGCTCCTCCTCCTCCTCCTCCTCCTCCTTCTCTTCCTCCTCCTCCTATCATTTTTATTCCCCCTCCTCCTCCTCCTCCTCCTCCTCCTCCTCCTGCTCCTCCTCCTGCTCCTCCTCGTCCCCTACCCTCCCTCCTCACTCCTCCCTCCTCCCCCGCACTCCCTCCTCCATCCCTCCTGCGCCCCCAAGATCGCTGGCTTTTCCCCAGGAGCTGTGCTTGTCTTGCTCAAGAACCAATTAGCTCCAGCAAGGTTTCGCCACGTTGCCGCGCGTGGCCGCCTCGTGGCCGCCTGGCGCGCTGGGTGGGTCTGGCCAGAGGCGCAGCGAGGGGGCTCCAGATTCGAGATCCGAAGAAACTGCGCCGACCTCCGGGTGGCTTACGGTGAAGGCATTTTTTATCTCTGTAGGCCCTGCGCGCGCGCAGGGGGTTCATGCATGCATTCAGGAAGAGGGGGCGGCAGGCCGAGGCTACCCGCGCGCCCACACGGCCGCCAGCTGCGCCTCCAGGTCCATTAGGAGGGCTGACGTCGCGCCTCGGAGCTCGTCCGATGCCGACCGCCATTGGCCCGAGGCCTTCTCGGGCGCGGTCGGGCTCGGCTCCGAGTGGCGCTCCCGCAGGTCATCCGCCGAGAGGTCCGCGCAGGCGTCCTGCTCAGCCACGGCCTCTGCAGCAACCACACTGCTGTTCGTGCCCTCGGACGCCTGCGGCAGCACCTCGCCACCAGCAGCCTCGGACAGCCCGATGGGCTCCGAGGTGCCTGCAGTGCCGCCGCTCAGGGCGGCCTCCTGGGCGAACCCGCCGCGGGCCCGCGCGCCGCTGCCGTGCACCAGCGCCGTGCCCCCAGCAGCGGCATACAGCGCGTCGAGCTCCGCGATGCCAGCAGCGTTCACCTCCGCGTCGTGCGGCTTCTCGAACTCGCCGCGACCCTGGGACTGCGACTTCGGTGGGCTGAATCCACCTGTCCCAGGGCCGGGCTCCGCCGCGGCGGCGTACCTGGAGTCGGCCTCGCCGCCGAGCTCCGCCGCCAGATCAGCCATCAGCTGGTTCAGGTCGTCCTGGACGCCGAAGGCCTCGTTCGCCGACACGAAGACCTCCTCCACGAAGGCGTCGTGGAGCTCGGCTAGGTCGCGGGCGCGGGCGGCCGCAGCGCCCTGGGGGCCACCGAGCTGCGGCCCGCCGCTCCCGCCGTCGGCGGCCTCCAGCTCCGCGTCGATGCCGTCGGTCTGCGCGTGCTGGCAACCCTCGCCGAGAAGCGCCTCCTGCATGGGGGCGGCGTAGGCGATGAGGTCCGCCAGCAGCTGGTTGGCGTCGTGCGGCGTGTGGGGCACGCCGCCGCCGGGCGCGCCAGCGCCGATGGGGCCGAGGGGGACGAAGGGAGGCGCATCCGCCCTCAGCGCGCCATCGGCCGCCGCGCGCCGCTCCAGCCGGGGTCCCCGCTGCGCAGAACGTAGCTCCGCCGCGCTGGCCGCCACGATGTCCATGCCCTGCGCCTCGGCATGGAGGGCGACGTTGCGGCGCAGGCGCTCGAGCCAGGATGGGGTCCACCCTCCCAGCGTGGCCTGCAGCGCGGGGAGCATCGCCTGCAGCCTGTGGGCCACCTCGTCATCCCCGATGACCGCGCCCAAGGCCTGCTCCGCGGCCTCCAGACGGGCCCGAGTCCTCCCCAACTCGCCCGTCAGCCGCCGAACGGCGTTGTCGGCGGACCACTTAGCCCACTGCCGTCCCGCAGCACGCTGGGCCGCCGAACGCATTGGCGCGCACTCCGCGCCATCCCGCGCCATCCTGGGTCCCGCGCGCCCGAAAGCGGGCGGACCTGGCCTTGAGCCAAAATGGCTACGGAACGGTGAAGGCATTGGATGAGGAACCACCCGATAAGGAATCCAGGGTCTGGAAGCCAGTGGAACTCCAATCGAGGCTTGGCCATGGATATCGAGGGTGCGCCGCTGGATGTCCCCAGGGGGGTGGGTGGGAACCCCTTCCCCCCCCCCTCTTTCCCGATCCGTTGTCGGGGACCCCCCCGTGAAAAAAAGAGAACGCCCCAGGGGTCCGTTCCCGTTCCCGTTCCCGTTCCTGTTCCCGTTCCGTTCCCGTTCCCGTTCCCGTCGTCGTCGTCGTCGTCGTCGTCGTCGTCGTCGTCGTCGTCGTCGTCGTCGTCGTCGTCGTCGTCGTCGTCGTGTCGTGGTCGTGGTCGTAGTAACAGTAGTAGTAGTAGTAGTAGTAGTAGTAGTAGTAGTAGTAGTAGTAGTAGTAGTAGTAGTAGTAGTAGTAGTAGTAGTAGTAGTAGTAGTAGTAGTAGTAGTAGTAGTAGTAGTAGTAGTAGTAGTAGTAGTAGTAGTAGTAGTAGTAGTAGTAGTAGTAGTAGTAGTAGTAGTAGTAGTAGTAGTCGTAGTAGTAGCAGCAGCAGTAGTAGCAGTAGTAGCAGTAGTCAGTAGTAGTAGTAGTAGTAGTAGTAGTAGTAGTAGTAGTAGTAGTCGTAGTAGTAGTAGTAGTAGTAGTAGTAGTAGTAGTAGTAGAGCTAGTAGTAGTAGTAGTAGTAGTAGTAGTAGTAGTAGTAGTAGTAGTAGTAGTAGTAGTAGTAGTATTGGTAGTAGTAGTAGTAGTAGTAGTAGCAGTAGTAGTAGTAGCGGTAGTAGTAGTAGTAGTAGTAGTAGTAGTAGCAGTAGCAGTAGTAGTAGTAGTAGT
>CAUYUJ010008602.1:70000-82265 GCA_963575745.1 Prorocentrum cordatum | reverse complement strand
AACGGGAACGGGAACGGGAACGGGAACGGACCTATAGGGCGTTCTCGCGCTTTTACGGGACCCCCCCCCACTTTCCCGATCCGTCGTCAGGGAACCTCCCCCTCTTTCCCGATCCGTTCGTTGGGACACCCCACCCTCTCCACCCATTTCATAAAAGGGGGGGGCGGGTTCGAACCTCCCACCCCCCCTCCCCCCCTCCCTCCCTTTGTCTGGACAAATTCGAAGCCCCCCCCCCCCCCTCTCTCCCCCCTTCGCCACGGAGCCCCCGAGCTCCGGAACCCGCCCCCTGCCACCCCTAACCCTAATCCTCACCTTGTACCGTACCACCTAACCCTAACCACCACAAGCCCCAACCCTAGCCCCGAACAGTACTCACTACTCAGTACGCACCACTCACTACCCACTACTCACTACTCGCTACTCACAACTCACATCTCACTACTCACTACTCACCACTCACGACTCACTACTCCCTACCCACTACTCCCTACCCGCTACTCCCTATGCCCTACTCGCTACTCCCTACTCCCTACTCACTACTCCCAACACGCTACGGACGACTCGTGACTCACTACCCGCTACTCAAGACTCACTACTCGATGAGCACAACTCACTACCCACTACTCACGAATCATTACCCCAGTGCGACCCTACCTAGAAGTTGGAACCCCTAGGAAAGCAGCATTCGTTGCTATGCTATGCTATGCTATGCTATGCTATGTTGCGCTATGCTATGCTTTGCTATGCTGCGCTATGCTATGCTATGCTGTGCTGTGTTATGCTTTGCTTGGCTATGTTATGCTGAAATAAGGGTGAAGATCATCAGCGAAGCTAAGATGAAGGTAAGCGAAGCTAACATAGATCTGAACTAATATGGAGCTAAGCTAAGCTAAGATGAAATAGGCTAAGATGAGGTGAGACAAACAACGCTAAGCTAAGGGGGCGTACCTGGGGGAACCGCAGGGCGGATACTGGGGGAACCGCCCGGGGCGCTTTCCACTGCCCGGCCCCGTTAAGCCCAGAGAGCAAGAACCCTTCTAGGCAGAGCCTAGGTAGGGAACAAATCATTACTCGCTACCCACTAACAACTATCCACTACTCTCTACTCACACTTCACTACTCACTACTCACTGCCCACACCTCATTACACCTCATTACTCACTATCCACTACTCGCTACGCCCGGCCCCCTGCCCAGTACTCACTACTCACTACCCACTACTCGCTACTCCCAACAGTCTACTCGCTACCCAATACGCACGGTTCACCACCCACTACTCACTACTCACTACTCACTACTCACTACTCACTACTCACTAGTCACTAGTCACTACGCTCCCAGTACTCACTAATCACTACTCCCTACTCACTACTACCAACTTACTACTCACTACGCAGTACTCAATACTCAATACTCACTCAACACTACTTACTGCCCAGTACTCACTACTCACTAAGCACTACTCACTACCCACTAACCACCATCCACTACTCACTACTGAATACTCACTGTTCACTACTCACTACTCAATGCCCACAACTCACTACTCACTATCCGCTGCTCGCTACTCGCTACTCCCTACCCCGTACACAGTACTCACTGACTCGCTACTCCCTACTCTCTACTCCTACTGACTACTTCCTCCCCACTACTCACTACTCGCAATGCCCTATTCGCGACTCCCTTTTTACTACTCGCTACTCCCTGCTCGCTACTCACTACTCACTACCCACTCCCCGCTACCCACCATTCACTACTCACCACTCACTACTACTCACTGCGCACTACTCACTACTCACTCCTCACTCCTCACTACTCGCTACTATCTACTCACTATTCCCTACTCACTACTCACTACTCACGACTCACTACTACTTACCACTCACTACTCTTTACTCACTACTCACCACTCACTATCCCGAGGCCAGCCAGACCGCCCCCCTTGCAGGGGAGGCCCCCTCCCCGGTCCCCTGTTCGGCGCAAAGGGGGGGAGGGGGGGGGAGGTTCGAACCCCCCCCCCGCCGCTTCCAGCGCCAAGGGGGGAAGGGGGGGGGGGTCTGGACCCCCCTCAACACCTTCAAGGGAAGGGGGGGAAGAGGGGGTTCGGACCCCCCCCCGCCCCTTAAGGGCGGAAGGGAGGGGGGGGGGTCGAAAATCTCCCCCCCCCCTTTAAAGGGGGGAGGGGAGTTCTGCGAGCACATCCCCCCTTTTCAACTACAGAGTGATCCGGTGGCGCGCTTTCATGGATTTCACCGCTGCCCCCATCGGATAATCAAGCAATCCTCCAGGGTCTGCAACATACTGAGCGCATTCCTTTACCCACGCCTCCATACGAGAAGGGCCCGCTGCCCAGAGCGAAGTGCACGTCTTCTCGACTCGACGCTGCCCCTCGAGTCTGCACGCCACACACACCCTCTCGCCGCCGCGCGGGGACACCGTGGGTTTCGGCTCGGCAGCGCCCGGCTCCGCGCCGCCGACGTGCGGCTCTCGCGCGAAGCGGCTGGGCTCTCCGGGCCTCCTGCGGCTCTGATGCCCAGATCTCCGACGGCATGTCGTCCACCGGCGGCTTTTCAAGCCTCCTCCTCCTTCTCCTCCTCCGCCTCCTCCCCCTCCTCCTCCTCCTCCTCTTCCTCCTCCTCCTCCTGCTGGAGAAAACCGTGCCACTGAACTCCCGTCTTCTCTGAGCCTTGTTTTTCTATAGAACGCGTGCTTCGACAAGCCGCACACAGCTCAGACATCAGAGAGCATAGCGAATTCAACCGCGCTGCTACTAAAACAGTGGGACGACGCCTGAGCCAAGATGAGAGAGAAGGAGGAGGAAGACGGGAAGAGGGCAGCGGCTGGCCAGCGTGCGCATTCTGCCTCCCAGACTGCCTGCGGCCACCCTCCTCGTACTCCTTCTAGTGCTTCAGAGCAACAAGGAGCACCCAACAAATGCAATCTAGCTTACCCTGCGGACAACAAAACAGCATCAAACAAAATGAGAGCGACGCCACACACGCCGCACCCCCGATTTCAATGTTTGCATTCTCAGGCATCCTGCGCCCCCGACCCGATTTCAATGTGTAAATTCCGTGCCGTGGCCCGCAAAAGTTGGCAGAGTTTCGATACGGCTTTCGCTCGCCTTGGCCGAAAGGCAACGAACCTTGCTTGGATGGGTGGAACCGATGGCCCAGGGTTCTGTCCCGCTTGGACACCTCTCGAGGACCGGCACCTGTTTTGCAAACCGCGGTGCTCATCCCTCCCTCCCCAGACCCCCGACGTCATGATTTGTTTGCAGCATGGACGCGCGCGTCATCCTGAGCCGTCCCATTTTTTTGCGGCCCCGGGGCCCCGCGACGGCCCCCAAATTCGTGCAATGGCAGAACTCATCTCGGGGATCTGCTGACCCGGGTCAGTCCAAACCCGGGTCAGTCAGGCGTTGCAGGATCCTGCAGGATCCTGCAGGATCCTGCGCCCAAACCCGCGTCGATGCGACCCTGGCCCTGCAGGATCCTGCAAGATCCGGCGCCCTGGCTGACCCCCGTGTGCATTGACCCCCGTCTCAGGAGAGCCCAGAATCGAATCGACAAGTCGGATCGGCGATCGAAATGAATCGGATCGGCGGAAATCGGCAGCCGAGTCGGGAAAAGTCGAATCGGCGGAAATCGGCAGCCTAGTCGGCCTTCGTTAGGAAATCTGAGCCAAAATCGGAATCCGAAATCGGATCGAATCGGAATCGGAAATCATCGAAATCGAATCGAATCGAATCGGAGGAATCGAAATTGACCCCCGTCTCAAGGCTCCCGATTGTCATCCGTCGTGAGTGCTGCCACGACGCCCGGGGCGGGCCTGGGCCCTGGCTCCTCTGGCGCTGCCCGCACCAGGCTGCTCTCCGGGACCTCTCCCTGGTGCGCTGCGACGCGAGCCCTCGAGGCAAACACAGCGGCAGTGGCGAGGGCCTCCCAGGAGGCACTCCAAGAGGCGAAACCGAGGCAAGGTTCGCGGTGTCTGCACCTTGTCTTAGGTCGGGCATGTCCGCCTACAGACGAATGTTGGAAGAAACATGAAAATAAGTGAAAAACGCTCCCACATAGTCATGAGGCCAAGAAAAATCGTCCCCATATTTTTTGAGCGTTCTTGAGTACTCCTTCATGTTGAGGGACATGCCCGGCTAAACCTTACACGTCGTTCATTTCTAATCGTGCTCATTCCTGATTGTGCTCGTTTGTGCTTGTTCCTGACCCCCTGGTGGCCCGGAAGAGGCCCAGGATAGAACACTTAGGAATGGAAGGATCTTGGCCCCCCAAAAAATCAAAGCACTCTCGAATACTTAGAAAGGAACAATGTGTGCTCCTCTGGCGCTCCGCACCGAGCTGCTCCGTTCCGCGCTCGCTCCCCCGCCGCAGGGCCTTGCCGACGACCCACAGCATCGACGCCCTGCCGTCGACGCACTGCGCGTCGAAGCTCTGCACCCGGTCGTTGCAGGCCTTCGGCGGGCCGCCGTCGGACGAGATTCCGAGGATCGAGGATCGCCGACTCAGACTCGAGGTCGAGGGTCGAGGATCGAGGACTCGAGGAGGAGGAGGATCGAGGATCGACGACTGCGATTCGAGGATCGAGGATCGACAACCGAGATTCGAGGCTCGAGGGGGGCGAGATTCGAGGACCGAGGAGCGAAGAACTCGAGGACTCGAGCATCGACGACCGAGGCCCGAGGATCGAGGGTCGAGGACTGAGCCTTCGAAGGTCGAGGGGGTCGAGGATAGACTTGTGGATGCCATGACAATGGACACCCAAACAATCCTATCATTGAATTCAAAGTGTGTTAAAAATGTGCAAGACATGTTCTAAACATGTTTCCAACACGTCTTTACACATTTCGACCATGCTTGAAACATGTTTCAGACATCTGGGAATTACTTGGCAGCAGGCTTCCTCTCCACTGCTCGTCCTCCACGAGGATGGGCGACTGGGATCCGAGCGCCGAGCTGGGCATGGGCCGCTCCCGGGGGGCGCTCGCCCAGGGCGCTCGCCAGGGCGCTCGCCAGAGAGGAGGCCGCGGCCTCGCAGAAGAGGGCCCCGCGGCGGGCGGAGAGCCCCGCGCAGGGGGACGGCGAGCGGGGAGGCCTCGGGAGCTGATCGAGGGAGGAGGGCGGAGGGAGGAGGGAGGGAGGAGGGAGGAGGGGGGAGGGAGGAGGGAGGAGGGAGGAGGGAGGAGGGAGGAGGGCCCTCTGCACTCCCGCCACCATCCGCGAGCTCGGCGCTCTGGCCCGAAGGCAGCGCGGAAGCCAAAAAGAGAAAAGGATCGACGGAGGGGCAAAACGTTGGGTGTTGTGTGTGTGTGTGTGACCAGCCCAGAGGGGGAATCATCAGCCTGGCATCGGCGATACATCGCCAATAGTTCGGCGATATGGCATCGGCGATACATCGCCAATAGTTCGGCGATACGGTCAACCCGTATGATAAGGATGCGCGGTAAGGATGCAAGGGCCATGGAAGGTCACGTCGACGCTTTGGGGGCGGGGCGCGGCCAGCGAAAGCGGCCAGAGATGGGCCGAGGAGGCAAGGATGCAAGGGTACCCTTGGGAAGGTTGCCCATCCAAACTATGCGGGTTTACCGTAAGGCCCCCGATGGCGAACCCGCAGGTGCCTGGGCGGGGTGGGGCTATCGGGCCCTTATCGACGATCCGTGGGTGATTGTGGATCGATGCGTTCCACCCTGGGCCAATCTCCCCCCCGAGCGTTGCCCCTGATTGACCCTCTAGCCTCGAGCCTCGATCCCCCTCCACTGGGATCCGACGCAGCACAAAGAAAAACAGCATCGCAAGACATCACGGCCAGAGACCCGGACCCCATCTCTGAGGGGAATAATTCTCGTGTTGGGAGGAAGGGGTTGAGAGGATGAAGGGTATGAGCAATAGCATTCGGATGCAATGCACGATACCTTCGACCGCCTACGGGTAATGATGTCCTCATTTCTCCTAACCCTATCCCCCAACCCGATAAATGTCATCCCGAATCCCTCTTCAAGGCCCCGCAAGTGGGGCCTCTGATGAACCAGAGCTCTGGCTTTGGCGCGCCCGCAAACGCTGCAGCCGCAACTCTGACTTTGGCGCGCCCGCGAACACTGCAGCCGTGGACCGAAGCACTCTCCAGTCTCCGCCCTCCAGCTGGAACTTCCAGAGCCTGGCTTGCAGGGTCCGGGCTTGCAGGTGCCATGCTTTCTGCGGCAGCTCTCCAGCTGGACTGGCTGCTGCGAGGGCCCCGGGCGCCCCAGAGAGGACGAGGACCAAACGGCGCGGGGTGCGCAGCGAGCCCCTCCGATAGAAAAACACCAAACGGCATAAAGATAAACCTGCGACGGTCCTCGCGGATGTCTTGGATCTGCACTCGGCCCCCTTCCCTGGCGCGCTCCGCGCGCCAGGGGCGGCGCCGGAGACGCCGCCAGGGGGGCCCAGGGCAGATCCAAGGCAGCCGCGCGGAGCGCCCACCGTTCATGTTTCCGCAGCTTGTTGCTCGTCGATCCGAGGCGCCCCGACGGGCCCGAGGGCGGCGGCGGGCGAGGCGCGCCTTCTTGCTGGTGCTGCCGCGCGCCTCGAAGTGCCACCACGCGCTGCTGTTCAGCAGGGAGTCGCCCCGCAGCCGCTGCACGCACCTCGGCCGGCCGGCGGCGAGAGAGGGCCCAGGCCTCCGACACATATCTGCTGTGTTCCCTCCCGGCGTGGTTCCTGTAAGTCTTTCTCGTCTTCCTCGCCCGACTCGTCCTCCTCGTCCTCCTACTCCTCGTCCTCCCAATCCTCCTTCTCGTCCTCCTCGTCCTCCTCGCCCTCCCCGTCCCCCTCGTCCTCCCTGCCCTCCCCCTACACACTACGACCAGCTTCGTCCTTCAGCGTCCATCCTACGACGCCACGCCCTACTCGTGTATCCTGGCCCTTCTTATCCTACCCTACTAACTCAACTCCCTTCCTCCTCATCCTCCTCCTTATCCTCTCCTCCTCCTCCCCGCCCTCCTCGCCCACCTCGCCCTCCTCCTCCTCCTCCTCCTCCTTGCCCTCCTTGCCCTCCTCCTCCTCCTCCTCCTCCTCCTCCTCCTCCTCCTCGGCCTGCGTGGGCCACCAAGAGAGTGTATCCGGGGCACGAGACCTGCCCCGACGGGAGGGCCGGGTAGGAGGAGCGCCGCGGCCTCCGCACGGCGGGCGGCAGGCCTGGCCCACCATTGGACGGCGAGGTCCACGGAAGAAGGAGGAAAGGCCCCAAGAGGCCCCCACGAGGCTCCCAAGCGCCACGCGGCCCCCCAAGAGCTCCCCAAGGGGCCGCCAAACCGCCCCCAGGCGGCCCCCGAGGGCTTCGTCGTCGTGGCCGTGGTCGTCGCCGCCATGCGGGGTCGGTGGCACCGGCCGTAAGGCCTTCGCAACATAAACGTTTGGCGCTCCGCGCGGATTTCTTGGACCTGCGCTAGACCCCCTCCCTGGCGCGCGGAGCGCGCCAGGGGCGGCGCCAGAGGCGCCGCCGTGGAGGCCCAGCGCGGATCCAAGAAATCCGCGCGGAGCGCCAAAAGTTTATGTGCATGGCGTTTTTTTCTTCGTTGAGCCCATGCACATCCACTGGCCCTGGCCAGGCCCATCCTGGGCTCTGGTGCGGTGTCTACGCAGTCCTGGCCCCGACTTAACCAGGGAAGCATGTACACATCATATCTCGGCGGGCGTCAGGGGCCCTGCCCGCGGCGAGTGGGGGGGTGGGGGGTGGCGCGATCAAGACGTCTTCCCGTGGGTTGCATCGTGGTTGTCCTGGGGGTGTCCCGCAGTGGTCCCACGGCTGTCCCGCGGTCGTCCATTGGTGGTCCCATCTGTAAACAGGAGGTGAAGCCGATAGGGGTCGATTGATGAAGAAATAATGAGATCGAGACAAAAAAAGATCGGGTAGTGGGGCCGAACGGCCAGATCGCGGGGACCGACAGAAGGGGGGACCAAGACGGACGCACACACATGTGTATCTATATATATGTACATCTGTATACATGTGCGTTTTTGACAACGTCTATTAATACGTGCATAACTATAAAGATATATAGATCGGTCTCTATCTTAGATCCGACGCCAGTCGCAAACTGGAGGCTGCACCCATCCCATCCCCCCCACCACACCTCCTTATCTGAGGCCTCCCACATCGAATCCGAGTAGAGGGGGTCGGAGAATCGCGCCATGTCGCCGATGCATCGCCCGTGCATCGGCGACGTCGGCGATGCATCGGCGCCATCGGTGTGCAGAAAGTCGGGCCCCTCACCGAGCCGCGCCGCCGATGCATCGGTGAGGCGGCGCGACCCTCCGACCCCACCTGCTCGGACCCCCCGGGGGGGGGGGAGGAGGAGGAGAGGTGGAGAGGAGGAGGAGGAGGAGGAGGAGGAGGAGGAGGCGGAGGAGGAGGAGGTTGTGGAGGAGGAGGTGGAGGAGGAGGAGGCGGAGGAGGAGGAGGAGGGTGGAGGGTGGAGGGTGGAGGGTGGAGGGTGGAGGGTGGAGGGCGGAGGGTGGAGGGAGGAGGTTGGAGGGAGGAGGAGGAGGAGGAGGAGGAGGAGGAGGAGGAGGAGGAGGAGGAGGAGGAGGAGGAGGAGGAGCAGTCCCTCCTGTTCGGACCCCCGCTGGGAAGCCCCGATTTCTCGCCCGAAGGCTGGCGCTGCAGGCTGCAGGCGTGTGGCCCCGCCATCCCTCCCTGGCCCCGCCGCCCTGCCTGAGGGGGCCCCAGGACACACGAATAGATACACGCAAATTCGCCAGCCCAACGGGCCAGAGGCGTGCTAAGCTCTCTGGGCCAGAAGCGGGCCAACAGGCCAGCCCAACGGGCCAGAGGCGGGCCAACAGTATTTCTAGTTCGCGCGCGCGGGGCGGCCCCTGGGGCTCCCCCGGCGAAGAGTATCCCGACCGCAGCCCGAGCAGGTCTACTCAGAGATGGTTTTGAGGGCCTGTTTTCGACACCCCTCACGAGGATCGTGGCCTCCGAGGGGGTGCACTCGACTACCCCGCCCCAAGAGCCCTCCAAGAGGCCCAAGGGGGCCCCAAGACGCCGCCAAGGAGCCCCAAGAGACCCCCAAACGGCCCCCAAGAGGCCCCGAGGAGGCCCCAAAGAGGCCCTCAAGAGGCTTCAAAAATGCCCCATAGAGCGCTCGAGGGCCGGCGGAATGAGCGAAGCGATTCAATAAAACATATTCCCCATATTTTCCAATAATTCTGGGGTTTTCGTCTCCCCCCCCCACTTCCCATATTTTCCCATATTTTCTCGGGAATCGACGATTAAATTGTGTCTGTGTGCTATTTTCTCCCTCCTGACTGCCGCACGCCCACCCCCTGCCCCTGCTTCCGACTCGCCTTCCGGTGCCCCCGCCCCTTCCCTGCCCCGCCGCCGCCCCCTCCCCCCGCGGCGCCTTTCGGGAAGCTGGTGACGGAGGAGCCGGGGCAGGAGGGGCCGGGGGAGGAAGGAGGAGGCCGGCGGCTGCCACGCAGGAGGTCGGAGGCGAGCAAAAGGGGCGGGGCTGGGGCATGCGCTCTACTCCCCGGAGGCTCTCGCCTGTCTCCCCACCAGCGGCTTCCCGCCAGCGTGCTCGCTGATCGTCCCCACCAGCGTCTCACCAACAGCCTTACGAGCTACTGGCTAACTCATCGCACCCGCTAGATACTCACCAGTCGCTCCATTAGCTGCTCTCGAATCACCACCATTGAAAAGTTTTGGGATCTCACCGCTTTGCACCACCAATCTGCCCCGCGCATCCCCTCACCAAAAGTATTGCAATATGCGCGCTCGCTCCCATTGTCAAACTACACTGCGCAAGCGTAACTCGCGTGGTGATTCGACCGACTGAGAAAGGATCTCATCTTGACCTCGTGACCGTGGGTTCCAGACTGATGTGATCAGTACTGTGGAACGGCGCTCTCCGATCAACTAGCCCAAGAGCTTCTGACAGAGGTCGTGCGGGTTCCTTGACCGCGGCAGAGGCGGAAGGACCGACCTGAGGATCCGGAGCTTCATTATTGGAGGATCGTTGGCCCACTCGTTGCTCCCTTTCTGCTAGTGCCCCCCCCTCCCACTGATGGCCCGCCCCTCGTCCATTGCATGCGAGGCGAGGTCGCTTGTTGGAGGGGACAAAGAGCACGGAGGTCCAGCATAGGGAATGGATATGGGATAGGCGTAGGAGTCCTACTCCTCCACCCGTCATCCTCCTCATCGTCTTTCGCCCTCCTACCCCCTCCTTCCCCCTCCTCTCTCACGAGGCCGGATGCTAGAACAACAAGGAACATATTGATAAGAAGAGGAGGAGGAGGAGAAGGAGAAGGAGGAGGAGGAGGAGGAGGAGGAGGAGGAGGAGGAGGGGCCGAGGACGTAAGAGGAGAGGACAGGCAAGCAAGAAAGGCAACGCGGAAGGGAGGATGCGGTCCAATAGTGCAGCAATTACCCTGTAAAGGCGCACTGGAACAATGGGTGTGGGTGGGTGCTGGGTGCCAGGAAACCGACAGAGGGGAGTTATCGGAATGCATTCAAGTAGCGACCACACGGAACGCCAAATCCGACGACCCAGTAGGCGTGTGTGAGAGGGCATCCTAGGCGGCGACGCTGGAGGACAAGGACTCAAAGGAGGCGGAGGCGGAGAAGCCGGAGCCAAATCCTGCGCCGCGAAGGCCTCCAAAGACGAGCTCTGAGGGCGCCGCTGTGGGGGCGGCGAACGGCGGGGAAGGCGACGTGACCATCGGGGGTGGGAATCACGGGGCGCTTGGGCGCGAACTGATAGGGGGCAATCAATAGGGGGACAGCGAGGGCTGCAGAAAACGATCCCTTCAGGACCCGAGAAAGGCACCTTCCTTCCCCCTCGCTTGTCGCCCCCCACTAATCGTGCCCAAGGCGCTCGTCCTGGGGTGGTCCAGGGAGGAGCTTCACCTCCACCCACTCGAGGCTCTATCCCCCTCACGCTGCGGCCAGCCGGGGCCCTCCTCCTCAGGTTCGCCTGCCTGAGGGAGATCGTCCCAAGTCGTGCTCAAGTCGAGGAAAACCCCCCCCCCAGCCCTCTTGAGTGACATGCGTCCCAGACCAGGAGCGGCTTCGCCCCCCGTCGAAGTTCGCCCACCCTCCTCAACTCAGTTCGGGCCTCTTTCGGCAAGCTCGGCCCAGGACGCCCGAAACGGCCCCAATACGCCCCACGAGGGCCCCGAGAGGACCCCCACGAGGGCTCTACGAGGCAAGCTTCATTGATGCCCCGATGCTGTAAGGGTTTGGGCGTTCTCGCCCGCTCCGTCCTCCAGCTCTCTCCGAGACGGCCCACGCGGTCTCAAAGGGTCGCCGCAGGACGGCCACGAGGCGCCCCCCACGGCCCCAAAAAGAGCCTCCAAGAGGGCCCAAGAGGCCCTCCAAGACGCCCCACGTGGGCCCCGAGATGTTCGGGCCGGGCGAAAGGGGGGGAGGAGGAGGAGGAGGAGGAGGAGGAGGAGGAGGAGGAGGAGGAGGAGGAGGAGGAGGAGGAGGAGGAGGAGGAGGAGAGGAGAGGAGGAGGAGGAGGAGGAGGAGGTGTGGAGGAGGAGAGAGGAGAGGAGGAGGAGGAGGAGAGGAGGAGGAGGAGGAGGAGGAAGAGGAGGGGAGGAGGAGGAGGAAGGAGGAGGAGGAGGGGGAGGAGGAGCAGGAGGCCGGGCGAAAGGGGGGATAGCAAAGGGGGTGTTTGAGAATCAGCTCACGTAGCTGATTTTCCCGGCGCCTCCCGTCGCCGGAGGCGGCCATGTATTGAGGAATTGGGCCCCTCGGTGGGGCCGAAACCAGCTGCATGCAGCAGATTTCGTCACCCCCCCTTTCCCCATCCCCCCCCTTCGTCCAGCCCGAGATGTCCAAGAGGGGCGGCAGGAACTGAGGTTTCGAGCCTCCCGCCCCGCGATGACCCCGAGACCGCCGGCAGGCCCCTAAGAGGCCCCGAAAAAATACCCCAGCGGCGCCAAGGAGGCCCCGCGGAGGCCCCGCGGAGGCCCCCGAGAGGCCAGGAGCCCTCCAGGAGGCCTCCGAGAGGCATCCCAAGAGACCGTCGTCGTGCATCAAGAGGCCTCTGGTCCACGACCGGCAGGACGGGCCGAGGGCAACTAAGCTGGAGGCTCCACGGTTTTTTGCCCCTTCTCGACTCTCAGAGCTGATCTTCAGGCCGCCCTGGGATCATCGTAGACCTGTCCGAATGGGCTCCCTGGCTCCCTCGCGGCTGTTCCGAGGCCGCCCGGTCCCCCCAGGGTCGGCGGAACCGGCCGTGAGGCCTATCCGGCATGAGAAA
>CAUYUJ010008602.1:0-65000 GCA_963575745.1 Prorocentrum cordatum | reverse complement strand
GCACCCAGGGGTCCACGAGGCTGGCACGCAGCTCAGAGCACTGGCTACACTCCCAAATCCTGTGGAACAAAGGGTCGGGCTCCCCGCAGAGAACACACTTAGGACAGCACTGATAACCTAAGCTAGCCGCCCTGTCACGAGTCCAAGTAGCCCCACAGAGAACCGCCTTCGCAGAGCCCCCCTGGACCTTGTCGAACTTAGACGACCGAGTAGCGGAAACCATAACGTCGAAGCACAACCGATCAGAGGACCCCAAAGCGAGGCTGGCCTGCCTCTCCAAAGCACGAAGCACTCCTTCCCTGCGGAGCTTCTTCAACAGAGCAGGTGATGCGACAGGCAGCGAGATCTCTTGCTGGAGGTCATTGGTCAGAGTGAAGGGGTCTTTCATCTGCCAGTCAATCCTGCACAGAGAAAGCTTCATAGCACCGACTGGTCCACTACACGAGCGCCATGTGATGTCCTTGGGGAACGTGGCGCTCCATGCCGAGCGCAGCGCAGCAAACGACGACGAAAGAGACGTGATCTTGCTAGCCGTGATCCACACTTCTTTGCCCCATCGAACCACTGGTGCTACCGAGGCGAGCCAGGAGGGATCGTTCTCGGCGATCATGAGCACGGTGAGCGAGCGACCTCCTGCCGACGGCTGCAGTGTACGACCGAGTTCACGACGAATCCGAAGTACCTCCCCGTCACTACACCCATGAACTTCTGCTCCATATAAAATGCCAGACAGCGGCCCAGCGGTAAATATCTGCTTGCATCGTTTGTCGAGGTCAGGCTTCAACTTGGCCAGCCTCTTGGCAAGACGATTAAACATGGCAGCTCGCTTCTCGGCAGTAGCACCACGACCATACGATCTTCGAGGCTTACCCTGAGTGTCGTCGACCCCGAGATTAGCTACCCCCGTAGTGGTCGGCCCAGCGAGTCCCCCTAGGATGTCACGAAGGCGACGAGCAACGGCAGCCGAGGACGAGATGAGGCAAGCCTTGTCAGCCGTGACCCCCTTGGCGCGATCAATCCACAACGATCACTTACAATCGATCGTGAGAACGCGGTGCAGCGCTCGCGATGCAGCCGCAAGGTCCCGAACCACCAGCCCGGGACTGCCCGTGCAATTCAAAGCACAGTCGTCGATATAAGCATCTAGGGTAACCGAGCGCGGCAGCGTCAACCTATCCAGATCCAGGACGAAGTAAATACGAACGAATGTAGTCGCGATCGAACACCCAGCGATGACACCCTTGATGGCCAGCCAAGGACCGTTGACGCTGCCATTCATCAATGCAAACCGTGCACACTGGTAGGCGAACACGCGCAAGCGGGCCACCTGCAGAGAAAAGCCCACGCGCCTGCAACGGTCTAGAAGCAGCTCCAGATCGAATAATTCGCAGAACTTATACATGTCCCCAAGAACACTTGCGGACACGTCCTTGAATGAAACAGACTCTTCGGATCTAAGAGCTTGCATCCAAGCCACGTCCGAGGAAGACTTGAATCGCCCACAGGCGAAGAAAGGCCTTTGCCACGCAGCCTCCCACTCCTCAGCTAAGCGACGGCGAGCGCGCCCCCAGAGTGCGCGAAGTGCCTCATGTGAAACCCGTCGACAGATACCGCCGTGAACTTGGTATCGCTGAGGCTGAGGTCACGAAGCACTGGAGGGCTGAGAAACTCCAAGGGCTCCAGGATAGCCTCGCGCGCGAAACGGTCAGGCGGCCGAGCCTCCTGATACGTAGTGCCCCAGAGGTCAGCAAACTTGAGAGCTTCTGCCTTCAAGAGGCTGAGTGGGTCCGAAACAAGGGCACCATCAGAGCTCAGAGTGGTAGTAGGTTTCCAAGATTGGGGGTCCCTCGTGAACTGGTGAGCCCTCTTGCCCCCTTTCTCGATGCCCTCCAAGATCCCACTGCCTCCAGAAAGCTCTAGATAACTTACGAGTAAAAGCGACGGCCTCTGAAAGGGACCCCTCGAAATCCTCCAACAACTGGGTCAAAGAAAGCCTCCGGTCATCCAGAGCAAGCACGCCAATACGTCCCAAAAATAAAACAGCCTGATCGTGAACCACAGACCACTCCCCCAGATTGTCCAGGATATTCAGAGGAGGACGTCGCAACTTACTTACAATCGACTGCACGGCCGGGTGCTCGACGGGGTCGCCCGCGCCAAGGTGCCCGATCGAAGCGCGCAACTGCGCAGCAAAGAAATTGACCGACTGCTGCGCTGACGGCGGCGCGGCCCTGGTGTCGATGGTGAGCGGATCGCACCACTCGCACCTGGGCCTGCGTCCGCGTGTGCCAAAAACTGGGATGGTCGACTGTGTCGATGCGACAAGCTCGACCTCGCTGAGGTTAGCCCACACTTCGTAGGCCGAGTCCAGCCCCGAGAAAGCCTCCTGCAGCCTCCCAGAGACAGCACTTTCCAACGTAAGTTCCAAGAGCTCCAGGGTCTGAGTCCAGTCGGGCGGTTGCACCACGGGTCCCATGGCAGGCTCGACGGGGATCTTCGGAGGCTTGCGAAACCTGAGGGCCCTCAGAGTGCTGAGAGACTTGTGGAACTCCAGACGCACAGGCAAGTGAGGACGAGTGGCGGCCTCCTCGACAAGGGAGACCTCCTTGACGCATTTGCTCAAACCTCCAGGGACCAGGAAATAGTCGCAGCGCTTGGTACCGGTGGGGCCCGTCAGAGACCCTCGATCCCCAGGCGCCGACGCCAGTGGGCCTCGCAGGGGCTCGGGAATCCCATTGTCCAGGAGCACTTCGGGAACCATGTTGAAATCCCCGCCCATCACGAACGGCATGCCCGAGTGCCCCAGGAACGACATGGCATCCGAGAGGATGGCAAGGTTGTCATCGCTCATCTGCTCGCAGTCATGCAAGTAAATGCTGGCAACTAAGATCTTCGGCTGTCCCAGCCGCTGAACAACGCCAGCAACACACCTGCGCGGAGAAACCTGAGTGACGTCGAGGAGAGGGTGGAATCCAAAAACTGCACGTACCGCCAACGCAACACCAGCAGAAGCACCACCTTCTTCCCCAGAACAACCAGGCTCCCAGAGAATCTTCCAACCATGTTGGATCCCCCACGCACTGGCTTGGTTGATTTCTTCAAAACTGCGAATCTTATACTCCTGGATACACGCAATGTGAGCAGGGGTTTGTTCCAGTCTCTTACGAGCAGTTCCCCAACCCGAACCGTTGAAAGCCCCCAGGATGAAACCGAACTCACCACCAGGAAACTCAGAGTCCGAGGGAAGAACTACACTGGGCTGGTTATAGCAGCTCACCGATGCAACAGAGCTCTGAGGGTGGCCAGGCGCCTCAGACTGCACCGGCCCCTTCGCTGAGAAGCCGCTCCCACCCTTTAACCCTGGGGGCCAACCAGCTTGCGCTGGGAGGTGGGTGGGGGCTGTAGCAAAGGGGTCTGTCGACAAGGTAACTGGCGATGACGAGGCGCGCCCAGAGGACGAAGTATGGGCCTCCAGTGGCCTGGAGGGAGGACACAAAGCCCCCTCCCGATAGGCTGTAGTGATATTAGGTACGCAACCTGCTGGCCACGGCCTCCACCATCTCCAACCTGCGCTTCTTCTCTTCCGCGGACGTCGAGGGGCCACACAGGAGGTTGTAGAGGTCGTCGTCTGAACGGATGCGGGGCCTGGCCACAGGGGCAGATGCCGATCTCGCAGACGAGCCACGAGCCTTGACGGCCTCCACCGACTTGTTGAGATGCTCCTTGCCCGACTGCAGCGCACTGCGTGTGGCCTCCATCTTGGCCTTGAGGTCATCGAGGCTCTCCTTCTGCACAGCCTCTGCGGCCTGGCCCAAGAACACATCCATGGCCGAGAAAGTGTCCTTGAACTTCGCGATGTCGACCTCAGCACCTGGGCCTCCACCGGGAGGAGCCACCTTGGCGGAGAGCTCGCGATATCGCACACGAAGCTGCTCGATCTCCGCGCCGATCTGAGCGGACCTTGTCCGCAGCTCCTCGCCACGCTTGCGATGATATTCGATGGAACCCGTAACCTGTAAAAGCTCCTTCTCCTTGGAAAGAAGCTGCTTCTGGACTGCCGAGGCCTGCGCCCCAGCGTTCTGCTTGTCGAGCTCCGCCTGCTCGACCGCGCTGGACGAGGCAGCCAGAGCCTGGAGGATGGCATCAGATCCAGGGAGACAGTCACCCACGCCCTTGAAGTGCTTGGCGAGCGCCTCAAGGTACTCATGCTGGTTGCTAGACGGAGGGGGCGGCACACCAGCGCGTCCGAATCCTTTTCCAACACCTCTGCCACCTCCGTCAGCGCCACGGCGACGCTTACCTCCTTCAGGCAGTTGACCATCCCCACCAGCACGAGGGCGACCCTTAGCCAGAGGCGAGGCCAAAGGACTGTGGCACGACTTGCACCACTTGTACCAAGGCGTGTTCTTCTTGCAGCCACACGCCCCGCAGGGAGCGACGAGCGAGGAGGACCCGCCGCCCGCCATGGCTGGAACTGCGCAGGGACGCGAGCGACGCTTGCAAGGCAGCGTGCTTTGGCGCACGACGGATAAGATTCAGGGGCCTGTCCCCAGGGAAAAGACACTGAGCCTCCCCTCAGCAGCGAACAAGCTCGAAGCGCCAGGGACGCGTCTCGAACTTGAGCCAAGATGGCTACGGAGGAGGAGGAGGAGGAGGAGTCGGAGTCGGAAGCCTGGGCAGCTCAAGGTCATGTGCTCGGTCTCATGGCCTGTCTCGCTGTGACTGCGAGCTCGGTAGCTGCTGGCGGCATTATCGGCATAGCAGGGGTCAGCCTGCGGGCCCCCTGGCCTGGTTAGGCCCTATGGGCCCGCTGCAGCTCGGCGCCGAGCCCCTCAAAACACAAAACTGATATGAACGGCGGAGGCTATGGCCTTCGGGCCCATCACCCCCTGCTCGGGTTATTGCTTGTGCGCTGTGGCATCTGAAAGTCCCCGTCCCACCCAGCATCATCCCCACCCCTCTCCACTCCGATGCGTTAGTGGGCTTGCCCACTGTACTGGCATGAAACGTGCGTCCGTGCGTCCACATTTTTGGCTTCCTCGAGAGCTATGCTCCAAAGGACACGGCGCACACACTAAAGCACCCTATACCCGGACGTCACTTAAGGCTCGGGACGGGAATGGCACAGGGGGGCTCAGGAGGCTAAAAAGTCCGACACGGGGGCCCCTGAAAGCAAGCGAAGATCCCAAAATCGGAGCAGGCGAAAGCCAGCTACAATGTGAACTCCAGTCGCTCCCGTTGTGTGTCGCCACGTACTGAAGAAATCCGTCCAATCTGACGTCGCAGTATCCGCCCGGCCCTCTGGCCGCTGCAAGGTGGCGATTAAAAAAAATAAAAAAACGTTCCATGGCTAAGCATTCCTTAATGCTAGCCCACTGCGCCGCCCTCTCACTGCTCACTATTTCTGCCGAAGTTGAGCCATCAGTGCGCGGGCGCGTTCACTACCGCGCAGCGCCGTTTCACGGAGCCCCGCCATTTACACGACCTGAGCTGCTGGCGCTCTTTGAGCGTGCTCTAAGGCTGGCGCTCCATCGCCGACAGTGGAGGCGCTCCGAACTCCTGATTCACCTTGAATGCCCGTAGCCCCCTGCACGTCGCCAGACGTAGGTCTTGGACCGTGTGGTTCCCCAGCTTCACTTGCGGCATCTCGTTGCCCGTGCGAATTGCATTCGCCTGGCCCTCGTTGTGTTCTGTCCGCGGAGTCTCTGCCAAGGCATTGAACATCTTGTGAAGCTTCCACTTCTGCGTCTGCCCTGGGCCCGTGTACACCTTCTTCACTCGAAAGTATGTAATGATGCCCGCGAATTCTTCCTTCTGCATTATCTCGATCAGCTTCGAGGGCTGTGTCGAAACGGTCGCTGTCTTGCCCTCGATGTCCGTGCTCTTGGTGATCTCCTGAAAACAAATCCGCGGCCACGTGTAGATGTGGGGGCCCTCTCTCCTTGCTGCACTTCGACTTCGCGTCCTCTGCGTAGGTTACACCTGTCCAGAGCTGCACGCTGTTCCTATGTACTTCTGCCATTCGTCTCTTTTTCCAGGCTCCGTTGGTCTCTGCCGCAGTGCGCATAATCATCTGCTTCTTCTGCTCTCGTCGTCCGTGTTGTATCTGCCTTAAAGTTCTGCTTATCTCTCCTTCTATTCTTTCGCACTCGGTGTACCCGTCTCTTTGGAATGATTTTGATCCAGTCTGATATAGTCCTTCTCGAAGTAGGCCTCGTTCTCGGAGCAGGACAACTCTTTCGTCTCTCATCACCTCATACTCGGCGGTGTCGTTCGCAATGCGCGGGAAGCTCTCGACCATGGCTGCTGGATCACACTGCGAAAGTCCGTTCCACAGGCCCTGCACGTCTCCTTGGTCTCCTTTCAGGCGCCTTTCGTCTTGGCTGATGCTCTGGGCGTGCTGCTCGACTAACTCCAACTACTCAATTCTTTTGTACCCGCCGCTGTAAGCGTGCATGAGGAATCCGCGATTCATGTTAGGCGTCAAAGTCTGCTTGTGGGCACGAGTGACGTGGATGTCCTGCTTCACATACACAGGTGCTTGGTCATGGAGGTGCGTGCTCACGTGTCGTTGTGTTCGACGATCGAGCCCAAGCAAAGGGTGTAATTGGCGAATTCGCTGTACGCTCTCGACTGGGACGGCGATATGGTCAATCTTACTTTTGTGACTGCCCTGGTAGTGAGTGGGACCTGTGTGCCAAGCCGTGTCTACCATGGCCAAAAATCTGTTGCTAAGGAATTATCTCTCCTGCGCGCGGGTCTTGCTCTCGATCGCGGGCTCGCATGTTCCCCCGTTCTCGGACTCTGCCTTGTATGTGCGCTCCGTGATGTCAGTCTGCCAACCAAAACTGCAATTCTAATATCCTGCCATGGTCAGTAAACAAGAAGCTCTCGGCTTGTCAATCTCGCTCTCAATCCATCCCACTATGCGCTTCGTAGAGCCTCTCAGCGTTGTGACGGCAAGCCCACGATGAGGGTTATATATCGGGATATTTGCCAAACTCGTACTGCCAGGATAAAACTGTGCCATCGCCGCACATCCTGTGATCCCAAGATGCGGTGGTGGTGTATCAACTTTCGTCCGTGTACCCACAAATCTCTTGCCACATAAAATACTCAGCCCGCTTGAATTATTAGTCGTCCGAAACCGCCTCCATCCAAAATTACGTGCTTGGTGGTGCGGGAGCTTGCCCTTGGTCACCTCGTCGTACCTGGCAGCTCTCCCCGTGCCGATGGCGACGTAGTAGTCTATACTTTCCACCTGCGAAGATATTTCTCCCAATCGAGCGAAATCTGCCCATTGCACATTATGGAACGGCAACTTCATTATACGGAATGTGGGGGTGTGTGGGGTATACTACGATTATTGCTGCTGCCGCCCGAGTGGCGCCGTCCTCCCGCTCTGCCCTGGGCCCCCTGCACACAGAGATGTGGTGTGCGAGGCTGTCTTGGGTGGAGCTCGGCGGGGGCGCTTGTGCCTGGGCGGCTCCTGGAGGAGGAGGAGGAGCAGGAGGAGGAGCAGGGGGAGGAGGACGATGAGGAGGAGGGAGGAGGGGGGGGGGGAAGAGGGATTTTGGCTTGCACTCCCGATGAGCCGTCTCGGCTGTCAGATGATGGCGGCGCTCGCTGGGAGGAAGCAATGAGGCACAACAGCAAAGAACAATGGTCCTTCGAGAATGAACGCCTCCCAGCTCCCTTCGAGAACGGATGAGGAGGACGGACGAGGAGAGCCCTGAGATCTGGTCGCTGCAGTGTGTCTCACACCCGCCGTTTTGACTGGCTTCAGGCCCTGGGACCAGCACAGTAAGACGAAGCCAGGACGAGGACAACATCGGGTGAGGATAAATCAAGAATCTGTAGAGTTCGGCGGCTCTGGAGGATGTCTCGGGCGCCGCGGCCCTCTCGGAGCGTTCCAAGGACGCTCTGAGAGCGTTCAAGAACGCTCTGGAACGGACTTGCCCTTGTCCTAGCCCCGCCCGACATCGAATAATAGCAAACATATATTATAGCCGGAGTGCAGTATCCCCGAACAGGGTCTTTAAACGCACTGCGGTTTCCAAGGTCGATTGCGTGCCCGTCCAGTGCGGGCTGGCAAGGCATGTTAGAATCTGATAACATGATGTTTGCACATGAGAGGGCGGAAGGCAGGGCGAGCATGACGGATGCTGAGTCGGCAGCAACGACGACGGCGGGGACGGGGAGGCGGAGGCAGAGGCGCAGCAGCGGGAGGCGGGAGGCGTGAGGAGGGAGGAGGGAAGGGGCGCCAGGCGGGAAGCGGGAAGAGGGAGGCGGGAGAAGGAATGAGAGAGGTTGTGATTGGAGCCCCTGTGCTACGAAACGTCTCAGGCAGAACGGGCCAGACCATCTCGCCCTTAACATCTTCGAGCTTCGCACTGTGAGGATGGCTCAAGCGAAACGGGCCGGACCACCTCGCGAGCGACATCTTGGAGCTCAGTATTTGAAGGATGTCTCAAACGAAACGGGCTGGACAACCTCTTGCACACGCTCTGACAAGTCCACGTCACATTCGCTTCCCCTTAGGTCATCTCCTGCAACTCCCTTCCTTCTCCCTCCTCCTTCTCCTCCTCCTCCTCCTCCTCCTCCTCCTCCTCCTCCTCCTCCTCCTCCTCCCCCTCCTCCTGCCTGCTCCCTCATCCACATCATCCTCCTCCTCCTCCTCCTTCGCCCTTCCAGCTCCTCCTCCTTCTCCTCCTCCTCCTCCTCCTCCTCCTCCACCTCCTCTTCATCCCGAACGGCATCTCGGAGCCCAGATGTACGAGGATGCCTCCAGCGTAACGGGCTGGACCACCTCGCGCGCAGCATCTCGGAGCCCAGAGTTGCGATGATGTCTGTGGCGAAACGTGCTGCGAGGAATTCTCAGGCGAAACGGGCCGGACCACCTCGAGCGCGGCGTCTCAGAGCTCCGAGTTGCGGGGGCCTTCTGGGGCCTCCTGTGGCCTTCTGAGGAGTCCCTGTTCCTCCCAATAGCTCGAGTTACTCTTGCTTGCAGCACGCTGAAGTTCACACCCGTCGAGCCGCTGGTCAGCGCTCACTTTGCCGACACGGAGGGACAAATAGGAGTACACCGTACACTCGTCGCAGCAATCGCACCCAAACGTGTACTCGACCACAAACTTCACCCCATTGGCTCCGTAACCTGAGGCGTGGTGGTCCACAGCGATGGGGCGCGCCAGGGGCGGCGCCAGAGTCGCCGCCGGGGGGGGGCCCAGCGCGGATCCAAGAAATACGCGCGGAGCGCCACAAGTGTTTGCTTATGGCGCATTGTTTCTTCTTCGATTCATCTTCGGCGAGACGAATCCCCTCCCTCCTCGGACCAGAGCCCTCGCCCCCCCGAGGAGCAGGAGGAGGAGGATGAGGAGGAGAAAGCAATACGAGCAGGAGGTGAAGGAGGAGGAGGAGGAGGAGGAGGAGAAGGAGGAAGCAGGAGGAGCAGGAAGAAGCAAGAGGAGGAGGAGGAAAAAGCGGAGGAGGAGCAGGAGGAGGAGGGGGAGGAGGAGCAGGATGGGGAGGGGTACGAGGATGACCCCGCGCGGGGAGAACGCGCGGGCGTGTGTACGTTCGCGCGCGCGCCCCCCCGCCTGGGTGCCCTGCCGGGCAACCCAGGGCTCCGGCTGGTCGTCGCGCAACCACCCGCCGCCGTGGCCCCTGGCGCGCGCCAGTGCGACGACGACGACGACGATGAGGATGATGACAAGGACGACGAGGACGACGACGACGACGACGAGGACGGCGGCGGCGACGACGACGGCGACGACGACCTTCATCAGCGAGGGGGCTGCGATGTTAAGGACGGTGACTGCGTGCCAACACACGACTCGGGGAATTTGGTAGTTTACAGCACAATATCTGGAACCCGCCACCAAGATGTGATTCCTTAGTGCGAAACGGTGTGCAGGCGCGGTGCTCACTCGAGCGCTGGCTCAAGGGCTAGGCGTGCTTCACGGCGACAGGGATTATCCAAACAAAAACTCGGCAGCCTCGAAATCGGCATCTTCGTCGGGGAAGCGGTTTTCGTTTTCACCGTCGTTTTGCTCGAGCTGCTCGTCGCTGGGTGGCTCGGGCTCGGGCTCGGGGGAAGAGGGAGGCTCAGGAGGAGGAGCGGGGATCGTGCTGGCTAGAATCTCTCCAGGGACGAATCGAACTACTTGCGGCCTAGAGCGTCGAGCCAAATACTTAATTCCTCCTCCAGCCACCCAGGTGGGGCGATCCCCTGGCGGTGTGTCATAGACCCCGTCGGCCCTGGTTGCGGTGATCACGTCGGCGTGGAGGTCCCAGCGAGGCGCTACTAGCAGCAGTTTTACCTGCTTCTCGTCGCTGCATTTCTCGATCTTGATCATGGTGACCTGTTCCTCGAGCTGCGTCTTGGTTACGGTCGGCGCTGTGTCGTCGGGCGGCTGGCACTTGTCTAAATAGTCGTGGAGCGTCTTCTCGTTGCCTCCGCCTGTGTCGAGCTTGCACAGCGACTCGATCATCGTCAGCGTGAGTCCCGCCGTCGGGCCACCCAGTGTCTTTAAGTCTTTCCTCTGCTCGGCGTCGCCATGGCGGAGTTTCTCGACGTGCGCCTTGTAGCTGTCCAGCTCGGCTGTGAGCGCGGCGATCAGCTGGCGCTTGCCAGCCGTCGTGGACGCGTCGAGGGTGGCTGCGCTCAGGATCCTCAGCCTCTGGGCGCTCATTACATCTTGAGGATCGCATTCAGCAGTTCGTTCAATTCCTTGTCGCGGCTCGCCCAGGTCTCCTCCGCGCGTTGGCTTCGCTGGCGTCGGCCTCCTCTGCGTACTTTGCGGCGTCGCTCATCCTTGGGCTCGTTCTCGTCGTCGCCCTGGTCCACGTCGGCTTCTCCCTTCTTGTCCTTCAGCACGGCTGCGCCTGAGTGCCCCTTTTGCTGGGCCGTCGGCTTGTCGGCGGCGGCGGCGCCAGAGCTCCCAGACGCTGGGGGGGGGGGGGGCGCCGCGGGAGGGGGGGGAGGGGCGCCGGCTGGATTTCGTCGTCGGGGGCTGCGCTGCCGCTGCCGCCATCTATTCGTCGCGTCGCCCGTCGAAGAGGTACTGGTAAAACAGAAGTGGTGGCTACCGACGCCGGTGCGTTCACTGAAGCGGGGATGCTAGTCGCACTCGCTGTTGTCGTCGTCGATATTGGTCGGGCTCTCGAAGGTGTTGGTCTGGCTCTGGCTGCTGTCGATGGATGGCTGTGCGCTGCTCGCACTTGATCTCGCAGTTCGGCTGCGCCCTCAGGCGCCCACGCCGCTCGGCGTTTCCCTGGGAACTGTCGCGCGACATGCGCAGGCGCCTGTCCCGCCGGCGCCGCGGCCTTCACGCGCGCAGGCTTGGGCCTAGATCCAGACGGAGCGGGCGGAATATGATCGGCGAGATGTCGACGCAATTCTCGAGGATGATTCTAAATTTCGTGACATTCGGGTTTCTCGGTGATGACTGAAAACGGGCATCGGGTCGCACTCGATGGTTGCCATTCGCGGTTATGATGGATTAATTCGGGGATGCGTCAGTTCGCTTTCCATGATCTATGCTGGCGACGGGGGCAATGATCGACGCGTGAAAATGTGGAACAGCTGAGGCACATGTCGCCAATGGTGATGGCAGTGGTAGTTGTCGATCGCCCGCGACCAGGTGCCGACGAATGCGTCTAAAGAGTTTCAGACGATGGACGGTGTAGAACCTTGCGTTGCACATTTCAATGTTGCATCGGAAAGGGCTCAAAGCTCCGTCTCGTTATCAGTCTCGCCCGCCTCCTGACCAAAGGCAGGCGCATCTGCTGCCATCGGGCCACTGGGGGCCCACTGGCTGCTCGCGCGCGCTGCGGAAAAGGCGCATGCCACGTGCTATATAGGCCTGGCGAACGCGCTCGCCCCGAAAGAGCATCGTTGGAGGGCCCCATGCCTTCTGGAAAATGGCGCCCGTCGGGTGGCCCAGTAATTGTCGCACGTTATTGTGGAGACGGACCGCCCACGGATGAAGCCCCATCTCAGCTCGTAGTCGGTCATCTCGCAGCGATTGCAATGATGCTGGGCGTCTGCTCGCTCCGGCGCGAACCTCCAACTTGCATTCGCCCAGGAAAGCGGCCAAGAAGTGAGCGCGGTAGCCAGGGTCAGAGATGATGACCTTCCACCAGTTGAGCCGCTTAATCAGATGGTCCATTGCTGTCGGTGCGAGTTGCCATTTACGATATATTTGTCTGTTGCCCAGCTCAGACGTGACCCGTCGTTGTCGTCTTGGCGAGCCCGCCCCAATGGCATCGCACGCATCTTCTTGGCGAGGCGCACGTCGAGCTTGTTCTGCTCGGCCGCAGCCAAGACGTAGCCCTCCATGGCTGACCAGGCACGTCCAGCGACGTTAGTAATGAAGGTATTGTGCTTATACTTCCATGGTCCAGGGCTGGCCCAGTAATTGCTCAGGCGCGCCCATCCCAAAGCGGCTGACTTGATGCGCTCGCGAATCTCCGCGTAGTTGGAACCCGCGGGGGCGATAGGGCCGCCGAGGTGGATGAGGCGGGTGGCGCTGGTGCCTACGATGCGGTTCTCTATATCGCGAGTGGCCCTGGCATTGTCAGCGTAGACGAGCGCGTCTTGCCTCTCGACGTTCTGGCGGCGACCTCTCATGTGGGTGCACATGTCGAGGGTGGCGCTGTCGAGGTAGTCCACGGCGAGCGCCCATCTTGCACGTGGTGGACCTTCTGGTAGCGCCAGAACACCACCGCAGATGATTCCAGTCAGCAGGCGCGCCGGACCGGAACGGAAACGGAAAACATAACCCTGGGGCAAAAAACGAAAATCTGTTTTCCGTTTTCCGTTTTCCGTTTTCCGGTTTCCGTTTTCCGGTTTACGTTCCATGGTTTCCGTTTTCCGGCTTCCGGTCTGGGCAGAAAGCGAAGTTGCGTTGTCCGTTTTCTTTTTCGGGTTTCCGTTTTCCGTTTTCCGGTTTCCGGTCTGTTTTCCGGTTTCCGGTTTCCGGTTTCCGTTTTCCGTTTTCCGGTCTGGGCAGAAAACGAAGTTCCGTTTTCCGTTTTCCGGTTTCCGTTTTCCGTTTTCCAGTTTCCGGTTTTCCGTTTTCCGGTTTCCGTTTTCCGGTTTCTGGTTTCCGTTTTCCGGTTTTGGCGAAAAAACCAAATTCCGTTTTCCGTTTTCCGTTTTCCGGTTTCCGTTGTCTGGTTTCCGGTTTCCGCTTTCCGGTTTCCGTTTTCCGTTTTCCGGTTCCCGGCTTGAGCAAAAAAGCGAAGTTCCGTTTTCCGTTTTCCGGTTTCCGTTTTTCGCTATCCGGTTTCCGGGTTCCGTTTTCCGTTTTCCGGTCTCCGTTTTCCGTTGTCCGTTTTCTAGTTTGCGTTGTATTGCTTGCCGCCCGCGCCCAGCACAGGCTTCCCCCCCCCCCTCTTGTCGTCAAAAGCTGGTACACCGAGGGGCCGTTCTTGTGGAGTTGGGCTTCAGTTTACTTTCGGTACGCCTCGCCCAGACAAGCTCAACATTTGCCAGGGCACAAGTCAAGAGGTCGACAGTTGCATTCGAATGCCTGGTGACTGTACGGCACCGCGGGCACCGGCGGATTGGCGCCAGAGGTCCAGACTCTCCGGCCAGAGCTTCGCTACTCTCCCCGTCATCCACGCCGTCGTCCTCGTCATCGGCCGCCTTGTCGTCGCCCACTTCTTTTTGTTGGTTTACGTTCGAGCCTAACGGACAAACGCGGCGCTCTGCGTCCTTGTCCGATCAGGTTGGCGCCAGAGGGTCCGGAGTCTCCGGCCAGAGCCTCGCGAGCCGATGGCGGTGCTGATCGCCCCCCCGACCCTCTCTCGCTGCGCCGGGCGGCCTGGCCGTTGCCGCTCGGGCGGTGCGGCAGGACGGCCCTGCCAGGCCAGCTCGTGGGTTCTCCGCGGCATGGCCAATGAGAGCTGGGACTGGGAACCCCGGATCTCTGGGCTCCGCCTCGATGGCAGGGGCCCCGAAACAGCTCGGGGAAGCTGGGCGACCACACGAGCGGCTCTCAAAAGCGGGCCTCGCGCGAGATGGCGCAGCGGCCTTACGCCACAGCTTACGCGGGACGCGAGCGCGGCACGCTGCGTTTTTTCCACGATCAAGAGCGGGCCCTACGCGAGATTGCATAGCGGCCTAACGCGGCGGCTTGAGCGGGCCGCCAGCGACGATAAGATTTGTTCGATCTGGGCCGCGTCCCTCGATCTCGACCTCTGGGGCCCGCCTTCGGGCCTCGGGGCCGCCAGCATGGGATCCACGGGGCGAGGCGCTACCCCCCGGGGCAGGGGTTGGGAGCTGCTGGGGGGTCGCGGATTGAACGAAAAATCAGACAGCCGGACCGAGGTACAAGATCGAGGTCGGCTCGTGGAGGGTAACCTATTGTTCTTCGTGTTTGTGGGATGTTCCACGCGCTCAGGGCGTGACCCGCCCCCCTGAGAGGCCTCGCTCCCTTCCTGCCCCCTCCTTCGGCCGCTTCCAATGCCCTGTCCCCTTCTCCTGCATGGTGGCGCACTTCGCTACAACGGCACCCCCGTTTAGTTAGCTCTCCGCCAGTGCAGTTACTCTGCCTAGCCGCCGACGCAAAAAAAACAGTTTGTGGGATGTTTTGGGGGCATCCTGGGGGATGAGATTCTCGAGTGATCGTATGGTTTGGGTTGTTTTGGCCGGCGGATGGCCTCGTGTTCTTGTGGGATGTGCTTCAGTCCTGGGTCCGATTGCATTGGGGGATGTCTGGAACCGACGCCGAGCTCCCCCGTCCCATGTTTGCTGCTTACCGCCTGCCCCCCCCCGCCAACCAACAGTCTTCCCTCCCCGGTCAAATATTGATGCACCGAGGGGGGCTGTTCCCGCGGAGTTGGGGTTCAATTCAACTTCGGCGTGCCCTGTTCAATTGGATTTCGTTCCTCATGTGGCACAGATCAAGAGGTCCACGGATGCATTACATTGATCCGTGCGTTCGCAGATATGGCCGCGCCCGAGCAGGAGGAGGGGCCAGAGGTCGTTCTCTGGCCTGGGAGATTTGCACTTCTCCTCGGCAAGCGCCAGAGAAAGTGGCCTGGAGGCGCCGATGGGCACCTAGCACCGCTGGCGAACACAGATGGCGGGAGCGAGGAGAGCCTAACCGCCTCTCCCTTTTGGGCTTAGCTGGTTCTCGCGCTCGGTGACGATGAGCAGGCCATACAGTGCTCGCAAGCAGGGCCTGACTTCCACGAGTGGGAGTTCGCCAGCCACGCGTGGGTCACAGCTCGGGGGTCATTCATGGAGAGGTTCGGCCGAAACTTAACCAAGGCTGGGATCGACCCTCCCCGAGTTCTCGTCCCGTGAGGCTACTTCAGAAGATGGTACTGGCCAGGTCAGACAGAGCAAGACGGAAAGATTTGTGCGGAGGGTCTGTAATGATGCCCGCGTGCTTCAGTTTCTTGCCTTCCACTGCCTGTGGTGTCGGCGAGAATTCTTGGACATATGTTTCACTAGCTTACGCCGCGCCGCCGACCCCCTAGGCCCGCAGATGCCAAGATCTTAGTCTAGGCGCTTCGCGTAACTCCACGAGCTCATGCAGAAACGATGTCCAGGCGAGTTGCCCTGATCCCGGATACGGAGGAGCACGCAGTGGAATAAGGGATTGGGGAAGCCGTCGTACAACGAGAGGGGGAGGACGGAGGAGGAGGAGGAGGAGGAGAAGGAGGAGGAGAAGGATGAGGGAGAGGGAGAGGGGGGGGCGGAGGGAGGAGGGAGGAGGAGGAATAGGCGGATGAGGAATAGGAGAAGGAGGAGGAGCAGGAGGAAGATGAGGAGGAGGTGAGCAGAAGGGCCAGAGGCCTCCTGCATGCCTCTCGGAGTCTCTTCGTATGTCTCTTGAGAGCTTCTTGGAGTCCTGCTTGGACGTCTTGGGGGCGTCCTGGCGGTCCCATGACCCTCTTGCAGCGTCTTGGTACCTCAGTCCTCTTGGGGGGTTCTTCTTGTGAGCTTTTTGGGGACCTCTTTGTGGCCTCTTGGGGCCGCTTGGGCGCCTCTTGGGGCCCTCCTGGGGCACTCTTGGGAGCCTTGGAGACCATCTTGGGGCCATCTTGGGGGAGCTCGACCAAAGAAGGGGGGTCCTTCTTAGCCTCTCCCCCCCTCGCCCCCCAACACCTCAGGATAATCAGTGATTTGTAGAATCTCGCCGAGGCCTTCTTGGACGCTCAAATCGGTCGCAGCACCTCCATTCCAGGTCCAGGGGAGGGGGTGGGGGGAGGGGTTAAGTTACCCCCTCCCCGCCCGCAGGCCGTCTCGCTCAATCCCACCCGCCCTCCCAACACATACGTAGCACCCGAGTCTGGCCCGAGCCTCAGCATATTCAGCAGTCGTCTTGGGATGGGGAGCTACTGGGGGCCAATCCGCCGCCGCCGCCGCTGCCTCCGCCGCCGCCGCCGCCGCCGCCGCCCCGCCGCCGCCGCCGCCGCCGCGCGCGCCGCGCCGCCGCCGCCGCGCCGCCGCCGCCGCCGCTGCCAAACCGCCGCCGCAACCGCAGCCGTTGCGCGCCGCCGCCGCCGCCGCCGCCGCCGCCGCCGCCGCCGCGCCGCCGCCCCCGCTGCCGCCGCCGCCGCCGCCGCCGCAGCCGCCGCCGCCGCAGCCGCCGCCGCCGCCGCCGCCGCAGCCGCCGCCGCCGCCGCCGCCGCCAAGTGTACTCTGTATCGTTTTTTGACAGGGATGGTGGGGGGGGGGCCGCATCGGGTTGGCTGCGCATGTTCCGAATTTGGAGGCAGAGTGTGTTTTGTATTGTTTGTACAAGGGATGGTGGGGGGGGTGTCGGCATGGACTCGGGTTGGCCCCCAGTCGCCTGGGGGAGGGGGTGTTTATTAATAGGGAACAGTGCTTAAACTACCCACAAGCAACAAGCCGTCTCGCTTGTTCCCACCCGCCCTCCCAGCACATAAGAAGCACCCGAGTTTCAGCATGGACAGGGGCCACCATCGACAGCTATCGGGAACCAATACAAACGCCAGCCAGGTGCGCGAAGCCCGCGAGATGGGCCGCACATGTCAGCTGCGCCACGCGGACCAGGTGCGCCACATTGGGTAATATGTCGACCCTCACACCGTCCATGCCAAAAACCATACACAGTGACGGCGGGTTTGTTGTGTGCGGGTGTGCGCGCGGCGAACAATGTGCCGACACCGCCGCCGTCCTTGTCAAGACCCCATGCTAAGTGGTCGTGGGATGCCCGCGCATGCTCCAGGCTCCAGAGGCAAAGTTTATGTTGTATGGCTTTTGACAGGGATGTTGTGGGGGGTGTTGCCATGGGTGTCGTTATGAATCCAGATTGGCTGCCAGTCGGGCCAGGGAGGGGGTGTTCATTCCTCAATCAGAGCTTGCTTCTGTAGGGGTCATAGCGGATTCATATGGTTAGGTTAGGTTTGTCGCCGATTTTCGCTGCACGCCCGGGTGCCTGGGGGTGCCCGGGGGGGGCGGGGTGCCCGGGTGCCCGGGTGCCCGGGCGTGCCCGGGGGTGCCCTATAGCCCTATAGCCCTAAACACTATAGCCCAATAGCCCAACAGCCCTACAATTCTATAGCCCTATAGCTCTATAGACCTATAGCTCAATAGCCCTATAGCCCCCTAGCCCTATAGCCCTGATTGGGTCTTTTCTCCAGTATCGTTCTAATGAGAAAAAATGATAGGCCCCTCCCCGAAGGCGAAGCAAGGGAGTTGGAAAAGGCAATTTGCTAGACCACTCACGCCCAGCGGGCTCGGGGATTAGAAAGCGCGCGGAGGAACCGCTTCTGACCTCCTCCACCCAGAGGGCGCGCGGTCGTTTTGCAGGGTATTTCAGGGTGGTTTGCAGGGTATTGCATGGTACTGCAGGGGTTTGGTTTGCAGGGTCGTTTTCCAAGGTATTGCAGGGTGTTGCAGGGTCACCACGGAATCTTCGCACCCCTCTTTTGCAGAATATTGCAGGGGGTGCGGCGAGGTCCAGGGGAGAGGGTGGGGAGAGGGGTTTCTGGAAAGCTACCAGAGGAAACGCCGTAGACCACCTCCGCCCAGAGGACTGGTGGGATTTGTCATCGGTAATCGATGAACGCGCTGCTATTGTTGACGCTTCACATATCCCCACCAGCCCATCCAGAAACGATGCCCAGGAGAGTTGAGATGATACGAGAAGTGGGGGAGCATGCAGAAGAACAAAGGGCGGGGGACGCCGTCATATACCGCAGGAGGGGGAGGATGGAGGAGGAATCGTCGTCGTCGAAGGAGGAGGAGGAGGAGGAGGAGGAGGAGGAGGAGGAGGAGGAGGCGGAGTAGGGCGAGGACGAGGAGGAGAAGGAGGAGGCGGAGTAGGGCGAGGACGAGGAGACGAGAAGGAGGAGAAGGAGGGAGAGTTGGGTACCTCGGAGATCCTCTTGGGGCCTCGTATAGGGTCTCTCGGGAGCCTCTTGGAGGCATCTTCGGGCTGCCTGAGCGCCTCTTGGGGCCCTCCTGGGCCGCTCTTGGGAGCTTTAGGGGCGCTGTTGGGGCCATCTTGGAGGACATCGATCACAAAAAGGTGAGCTTCAATTTGCCTCCCCCCTTGGGAGCACCGACGATCGCCTCCTGGACCTCTCTTGGATCGCTCTTGGGGCGCTCTTGGGGCCGTCCTGGGGCTCTCTTGGGCCTCTCCTGGGGCTCTCCTGGGCCATTTTGGATGCACCTTGAGGCTTCGGATGGCCATCAAAAGCGAAAAGGCGAGAAAGCAAAAATCATTCATTTTCTTTTGGTGTTTGAAGGAGTTTGGCTTCTTGGGGGCCTCTTTGGAGGTCTCGGAAGCCTCTTGGAGCAGTCTTGGAACGTTTTGGGGGCTTCTTGAAATCAGATCGTCGTTGTCCTTCGGTCTGGCCAGCCCGCGCGCCGGCTCCGCTCGGGAAGAGGGACGAGGAGGAGGAGGAGGGAACGAGGAGGGAGACAGGGAGGTGAGGGCAGGATCAACGAGGGGGGAGGCAGGAGGGAGGGAGGGAGGAAGCCTGGCAAAGGGAACGGGGAGGGAGGAGGGGCGGGGGGGGGGCAAGAGGGAGAGAGGAGGAAGGGAGGCTCCTCCTCCTCTTCCTCTTTCTCCTCCTCCTCCTCCTTTCCTCCTCCTCCTCCTCCTCCGATTTTCGTTTTCCGGTTTCCGTTTTCCGGTTTCCGCTTTCCGTTTTCCGTTTTCCGTTTTCCGCTTTCCGTTTTCCGGTTTCCGTTTTACGGTTTCCGGTTTCCGTTTTCCGTTTTCCATTTTCCGCTTTGCGTTTTCCGGTTTCCGTTTTCCGGTTCCGGTTTCCGGTTTCCGTTTTCCGTTTTCCGGTTCGGTGCTCTCCCGTGGGCACCCGCGTCCTTCTACGCCATTTTCCGTTTTCCGTTTTCCGTTTTCCGATTCCGGTGGTCTGCCGTCGGCTCCCGGCTCCCTCTTCGCTGTTTTCCGGTTTCTGCTTTCCGTTTTCCGGTTTCCGGTTCCGGTCTCCGTTTTCCGTTTCCCGTTTTCCCGTTCCGGTGCTTTCCCGTGGTCCCTCGCGTCTTTCTGCGCCGTTTTCCTTTTTCCGTTTTCCGTTTTCCGATTCCGGTGGTCTCCCGTCGGCCTCCGCTTCCCTCTTCGCTGTTTTCCGTTTTCCCCTTTCCGGTTTCCCGTTTCCGTTTTCCGGTTCCGGTTTCCGCTTTCCGTTTTCCGTTTTCCGGTTCCGGTGCTCTCCCGTCACCCCCCGCGTCTTTCTTCTCCGTTTTCCGTTTTCCCTTTTCCGTTTTCCGATTCTTGTCGTCTGCCGTCGGCCTCCGCTTCCTTCTTCGCTGTTTTCCGTTTTCCGGTTTCCGTTTTCCGGTTTCCGGTTTCCGGTTCCGGTTTCCGCTCCCCCTCCGGCCCAGCGGAACCATCTCCGGTGATGACCTCGGTAGCGCATGGACTCGTATCAGGTCGTCGATGAATGCGCCCATGGAAATCTGCTGCTTGGTGTTGGTGATGGGGCGCTCTGCCGTGAGATCGTCGATAGTGAGTTCCGTGGTCTCCCCCAGTCAGGCTTCCACTCCTCTGTGGAGGGCCGCCATGGAAAGCTCGGGTTCGTTGCCGTCGCCCATGCGGCCTCCCGAGGCTGGTCGGGCTGAGACGCGGGAGTCGCCGGCGTCGACGGGCAGGACTGCCCGTCGGCGATGTTGGGCGAGAAGTTCGCCGAAATGGTCGTCGTCGGCGCGGTCGTATTGGGCCTGGAAAAGGATGTCGCTGTCGCCTGTCGCGAACGCAATGCGCGCGTCGTAAGACTCGACGAGGGAGTGTCGCTCAGCAGCGCGCAGGCCCCACGCCGCGACCTTGACGGGGAACATGAATTCTTCTCGCCGTCGTTGTCGGACGCCGCCGCGGCCCCATGCTGGGGCTAGAAAGGGTCATCCGTAATCGCAGAAGCCCACTCGTAGGTATATCCGCCGCCAGTGGCAGAGGCAACGCAGGAGTCGGAGGCAATGTTTGGCGTCGTGGATCTCGTCGCCACTGGGCCCCTTGTTCTTCTTTCCAATTGTGACGACCAGGCTCGCGGCAGCGCGCGATGGCAACGCGCGCGTGGCGAGCGCGTGAGTCAGGAGCGACGTGAAAAAGGATGTGGCCGAGGTGGGCTTATTCGAATGTTTTTTTTTTGTTTGCCAGCGGGGGCGTCGGGTTGTTTTGTTTCACGTTGGGCGAGTGGTTGGGCGCGAAGATAATGGTGGCCGTCGTGGCCCAGGCCAGCGGGCTAGTGTTTGGGCTTCGTGAGGTAGAACGGGTAGAAGAGGATGTTCGTGGTCTCTCCAGGTCATGGCCAGCCTGGGTTGAATCGCCGATGTTTGTTCCTCCAGATGCGATCCTTCATGTAGCCGAGGTCATCCGCTGCTGCGTCGAGGTCAGTCTGCGTCGCGCCGTGCCGCGCAGGGCCGTGCTGGGCAATGTCATCCACTGGTGCACTCAGCAATCGTTCGATGAAGGCGCCCTGCAAGTAGGGGCTCGTGGGGCGCGGGCTCGCGCTCACGCCGCCCTCAGTGGCTGGTTTGGCGAGCGCTGTGAGGGAGGCCTGTCCGCGTGGTCGCATGGCGGCGACCGAGAGGCAGCTGCGCTTCATGATGTCTGCGCGGGTGCCTGCGCGGATACGGGTGAGGTAACCAACGCGGGCAAGATCTTGCAGTGCCTACGCTTCTCGTGGTTGATCGTCTACAGAGGTACGCAACCAGAAGTTGTACCAGCGAGGCTAGGACTTCAGCTGATGTGAGACTCGTCGACTCGTCGAAGGGCTTAGTGGTGTAGGGCGTGTCCAGCTAAGCGTAGAGTGGCGCCTTGTTGTAGAAGATGAGACCGTTCGGCCTCGGCGTCGGTGGCCCATGTCGGAATCGTGCCCTCACGCGTGAAGAACTTCTTGGCTGTGCTCATGGTGATGTAGCCGGCAGCTGCTGCATGTCGGATCGGGCTGGCGTCGGCAGTGAGTCGCGTGAGTCGCGCACGATGTTGCGTGTGCTGGTCATGCAGTTCCAGAAAGAAAGCACATCGCTGATGTTCCTGTTGCAAAAAAGCGGCAAGTAGGCCCCAGCCCCACCGTGGTTGATCTGGATCCCTGTCTTCATCTGGGGCCGAGATGCGCACTTCCATGGTCATGGGCACGTGGTCGATGACGGGCAGCGAGCGTAAGCGCTTAGAGGCGTGCCAGGCCATGACCATATTGGAGACCGCATACTTCAAGCTGGTAGGGGCGATCAAATAGTCAATGCGACTGTTGGAGCTGTGATTGCCGTCATAGCTGGGACCCAGGTTCCAGTAGCTGTTGGTTGCGCTGAGCTCGTTGGTGTTCACCTCACGGTGGATTTGCTGGACCAAGTCATCTTCGGGTCCTGTCTGGTAACGGCCGATGCTGGAATCGGTGCGTGCGTTTTTCCGTGTTGGCCAAAACGTAAACTCACGTCACTAAACATAGTCGGGGCCATCCGCTCGGGCGTACTATTGAACTTATGTAGTATCCATCTCCAGAGCTGTATACATGTCTTCTTCCAGAAAGGATGATCCCGACCGAGGTGTGGGCGTGGTGGGAAGCATGCGACGATATTGATACATATATATATATATATATATATATATATATATATAACACGATGTGGGCCACGGTGCACGTCCACACTTCCAGCTCGGCTTTGAATATGGTGAGGTGCGGTCACCACGCGGCTGATGTTCTTCTCTCGATAAACCTTACGTGGCAGTCCAATGCTGTATCCAGCGCTGGTGTTGGTGCCCGCTGTTCGTGTCCAGCCGAAATGTATCCAGTTATGAACGGCTGCACGTTCACAATGCTGTGGTGTACCTGCTCGGCTTCTGATCTTGTTGCCTGGGGCTAGAACTGCATCCATGTTGCGGGACTCCGTGCTGATGGTCTCCAGGCGTCCTTCGTGGCTGATCATGCTGAACGGGTTCCATCCAACGACCGATGTGCTGCGCAATGGATTCTGGACGAAGCCCTCGGGGTCGGCATCGGTGCTGAGCGGCACGGGGCGAGCCACGCCGAGACTCAGCACCAGGAGCACCCGTAGCCGCACCGCCATGTGTTATGCCATCTCCTGGGGCGAAGCAGCCGTCTGGGGAGAGGCAAAACATGAGGCGGAGGCCACTGCGCCTGGGTGGGCCTGAGCGGTCCGTGGCCTTGACGACGACGACTACGATGACGACGACGACGACGTCGACGCCGACGTCCACGTCGACGTCGACGACGACGACGACGACGACGACGACGACGACGACGACGACGCCACCGCCACCGCGGCCGCCGCCGACGACGACGAGAAGAATAGCAGCGAAGGCGAAAAGACGAAGTGGGAGGATGGGGGGCATCGAGAAGGAGGGAGACAAGAGGGACGCCAGCAAGATGGAGAACGAGGCGGCTGCGGGAGGAGAGGGATGAGGGGGAGGAGCACCGTAGACGAAGGGGGGCGGACCCCGCGCCCGGCAAGGGCCCCCAGAGGGGGCCGAGAGCCGAGGAGAACCCGAGTCCTGAGCTCTCCGAGGCGCGAGCATGCCCCGGGCCCCGCCCTGGATCGGGAACGGCGAGACAGTCTGGTCAAAAGAGGGGTGCGTTCGACGGCTGCTCGGGGACGCCTCAGATCGCCTCAGGTCGAGCGGGGGGGGGGGAGGGCTCGGGTCTAGTGAAACCAGCCGTGTCCAACTGTCCAACGAACCCCTCGGGCAGCCAGCGACTGCTCCGGAGCTCCTCGGCTGCCCTCGCGGAAGCGTGCGTTGCGTCCTCCTCCTCCTACTCCTCCTCAATAAGACGGGCGTCGAGGAAACGGGCCTTCCACGAGCAGTCGGAGGTTCCTCCCTCCTGCTCCTCCTCCTCCCTCCGCTCCTTGACCTCCTCCTCATCCTCCTCATCATCCTCCTACTTATCCTCCCCCTCCTCCTCGTCCTCGTCCTCACCCTCCTCCTACTATTCCTCTTCCTCCTCCTCCTCCTCCTCCTCCTCCTCCTCCTCCTCCTCCTCCTCCTCCTCCTCTCATCATCCTTGTTCTCGTCCTCCTCCTTTCCTCCTCCTCTTCCTCCTCCTACTCCTCCTCGTCCTCGTCCTCCCCTCGTCCTCCCTTCCTCCTGCTCCTCCTTCTCCCCCTCCTCCTCCTCCTCCTCCTCTTCCTCCTCCTACTCCTCCTCGTCCTCGTCCAACCCTCGTCCTCCCCTCCTTCTGCTCCTCCTGCTCCTCCTCCTTCTCCTCTTCCTCCTCCTCCTCCTCCTCCTCCTCCTCCTCCTCCTCTTCCTCCTTCCCTCCTCGAGGAGACGAGGCTTCCCCTCCCCCTGCGGCCTCCTCTGCTGCTGCACGCCCACGCCGCTGGCCAGCCAGCTGCCCAGCACGAGCGCGCAGAGGCCCTGCTCCCCGGGCCGCCAGCGCGAGGAGGCGCAGCGCGCGGAGGGCGTCGGGCGCGAAGCAATGGGGAGGAGGTTGAGGAGGAAAAGGAGCAGGAAAAGGAGGAGGAGGAGGAGGAGGAGGAGGAGCAGCGCCAGTGCCTCAAGAGTCCACGGGTCTCAGGACACTCAACGCCTCGTGGGTTTCAGCCAGGGGTGCGCCCTAGCCGATCCATGCGGAGGCGAAATAATAGAGTACCTGTTGGACATCTTGGCTAATGCCGCTTTGAAGGCATCTAGCTGCTGGGGCAGAATTCAAAGACGCCCGTCTTGATGAGAGGCCATCTCCTTGGCTACGTGGTATATACCGGAACTGAGGGCAGTAGCCAAAATGGAATTTCCCCGGGTGAGGTCAAACGCGGGATATTGCACAGGTAAACCAAGCCCGAGACGGAGGAGGGGACACGACGAGACGACAGCTCGAGGACGACAAACGAGATGAATGAGGCGGGGGCACTTCAAATAATGTGTGATGCTATCGGGCTGAGGGCACCCGAAGATGCAACTCCACTTACTATCCGTGACGTGCATGCGGTGAGTGGTCGCCCATCCACCCGCAATCGTTTTGATGTACGGCCATCGCACCATGAGTGGAGCCCTGCTCAGGATGTCCCGCACCATGTCCCACCGCTCCCTGAGCCAGAAGCGAGCCGGACAAGAAATCCATATGCGCAGGCGCCGGCCGATTAGCAGTTGCAACTGGTCAGGGTAGGCGAAGCCAGCAAGTGAGCGCTGAAACACTCCCTGCATCCAGTGCGGGCGCAGCGCGCACGGCACCGCGCGCCCGCTGTTGGGCAAGACGGAGGTGCGATGAAGTAAGGGGAGGATTCGAAGCTGGTGCGGCGGACGCATGCTCGTGATAATATTGCACAAATGGCCTGCCTGCGTGCCCAGCACGGTGCACACCGCGTGCCGCTGCTGAGAACGGGGAGGCTCAGAGACTCCTGAGCGGCGGCCTCCAATCACCGATACAGCGGCCCCCCAAATTGTGTCTAGCGTAGCGGACGCGCACCTCCATGCGCACGAGGAGGAGGAGGAGGAGGAGGAGGAGGAGGAGGAGGAGGAGGAGGAGGAGGAGAACGAGGAGGAGGAGGAGGAGGAGGAGGAGGAGGAGGAGAACGAGGAGGGGGAGGAGGAGGGGCGGGCGACGATTACATGGGGGAGGGGGGGGAGAAAGGGGTGCCCTTCTCGGGCCCCAAAGGCCCCCCCTTCCCGAGGTGCCCTCTTCGGGCCCTCAAGGCCCCCTTCTGGGCCCGAAGGGGGCCGCCCTGCGGGGCCCCGTGCATTTTTCGGCTTCGTGCGTGCTTTTTTGGCTCGATGGTCAAGGACGCTCCTCGATGGCCCTCGCCGAGAAAACATGCACACGTCCGAGCGATGCCAAGCCCCCCACGCGCCCCCCGTGGAGCGGAGGAATGCTGCGGCGCCAGGTCCACCGGCCAGCCCACCGGCCAACGGGCCGGGGCATCGAGCGGAGCGGAGATCGAACGGTTCGAGGATCGAACGGATCGAGGATCGAAAGGGTCGAAAGGGTCGGGGATCGAAAGGATCGGGGATCGAGGGTCAGGGATCGGAAGGATCAGGAATCGAGGATCGAGGATCTCGGGCATCGAGGATCGATGATCGGGGATCGGGGGTTGGGAAACGAAAGGATCGGGGACCGGGGATCGGGGATCGAGGATCGAGGATCGGGGATCCCCAGAGGCGCCTGGCTCGGGTGGGACGAAAGCTCAGGTCCCCGAGGAGAAGGTATACCGATAATTACCGCTACCCTTCCCTGGTGCTCGCCTTCGGGGGGCCTCCGGGGATGCCTTCGTTGCCACGGCTGGATCCGCTTCAAAATTCCGGTCAGAACGCACCCTGGGAGGAAGGAGTAGCAGCATCGGTATCTTCCTGCCTCCCCAGATCTCCGAAGATGTGAGTTCGAGGATGTGAGTTTTCCCATCCGGGCATTTGCCCTCGAGTTCGGCCTCCTGGACCCGTTGTCGGGCCCCAGGGCCACCAGACAAACAGATTCGGGATCCTTAACTACTCCCAGGGGGGGGGGACTCTGGGGCCGCAGATCAAAGAAAAAACATACTTTGTCGCCGCGCCCTTTGTTGTCGACGCGCCCAAGTGGACGATGCTGCCACCACGGCAAGCCCGCGGCAGACACTGCGCCCCGCGCCCAACCAGACGACGCCGGCGCCGCGGCAAACCCACGGCAAGCCCTGCGATGGAGGCGCAAGTTTGGCCTGGTGCCGGCGGCGCCCTCCCCTGGGCGTGGGGCCACGCGTCGGAACAGAGGGCGCGGCGACATGTCTAAGGATGCCTGGGTGAAGGAAGGCGCGGGCGGGCCGGCGGAGAGGCAGTATAGCACAGGGGAGGAGGGGAGGCCCGAAGATAAGAAGCGGCCGCCGGCACCGAGCACCCAATGGAGGGGGCCTGCCCCTGGGCGGTGGCAGGCTGGGGCGTCGTCCTGCCCTGGGTAACGCTCGGGCGTGCCACCGCCTAGGGATCGGCCCTCCGCCCCCCGAGGAGTCCTCGGTGGCGGTGGTCCCCGCAGTCTCTGCTGAGGAAGGCCCCCCGGAACCGGGCCGCCGCAACGTTTCCACACTGGGCATCTGTCGCTGAACTTCGAACCCTGGGACCCCCATGGGTCGATCCGGCCCAAGACAGGCAGCAGAAGCTTGGGTTTAGGGCTCCGGTCGCGATGTAGTCGCGATGTTTTTTTTGTTTCCTAACAGCGAAGACTGATAGGTTTCTAGTAGGGTCAAAAGAGAGCATCATGACGCCCCAGGGGGGTCTGGGCGCGATCCGGGGGAGGGTGCCGAGGATTTTTTTTTAGCAAACAGTTATACACTTCGCGGTCTTCGAGGTCCCAGAACTCCATTCCCGGGCCACATTCTGAATGCCCGGAGCCAACTGTAGGCCACTTCGTGCTCTTCGAGTTCCCAGAACTCCATTCCTGGCCACATTTTGAATGCCCGGAGCCAACTGTAGGCCACTTCGTGTTCTTCGAGTTCCCAGAACTCCATTCCTGGGCATGATTTTGAATGCCCGGAGCCAACTGTAGGCCACTTCGTGTTCTCGAGTTCCAGAACTCCAGTCCCGGGCCACATTTTGAATGATGAGGCGGCAGGCTGAGGCTGAGGCTGAGGCTGAAGGCAGACTGAGGCTAGGCTAGGCTGAAGCAGGCTGAGGCTGAGGGGACGCAGGAGGGGCTGAGGCTGAGCTGATGAAGCAGGCTAGGCTGAGGCTGATACAGGGTGAGGCTGAGCAGGCCTGAGCCTTGAGCGGCGTGGGCTGAGGCCGAGGCTAAAGAGGCTGAGGCTGAGGCTGAGGAGGCAGGCTGAGGCTGAGGCTGAGGCTGATGCAGCCTGAGGCTGAGGCAGGCAGGCTGAGGCCGAGGCTGAAGGCTGAGGCTGAGGCTGAAGCAGGCTGAGGCTGAGGCTGAGGCAGGCTGAGGCTGAGGCTGAGGCAGGCTGATGCTGAGGCAGGCTGAGGCTGAGGCTGAGGCTGATGCAGGCTGAGGCTGAGGCACGCTGAGGATGAGGCCGAGGCTGAAGGCAGACTGAGGCTGAGGCTGAAGCAGGCTGAGGCTGAGGCTGAGGCTGAGGCAGGCTGAGGCGGAGGCTGAGGCAGGCTGATGCTGAGGCAGGCTGAGGCTGAGGCTGAGCTGATGCAGGCTGAGGCTGAGGCAGGCTGAGGCTGAGGCCGAGGCTGAAGGCAGATTGAGGCTGAGGCAGAAGCATGCTGAGGCTGAGGCAGAGGCAGGCTGAGGCAGGCTGAGGCAGGCTGATGCTGAGGCAGGCTGAGGCTGAGGCTGAGGCTGATGCAGGCTGAGGCTGAGGCAGGCTGAGGCTGAGGCCGAGGCTGAAGGCAGACTGAGGCTGAGGCTGAAGCAGGCTGAGGCTGAGGCTGAGGGCAGGCTGAGGCTGAGGCTGAGGCAGGCTGATGCTGAGGCAGGCTGAGGCTGAGGCTGAGGCTGATGCAGGCTGAGGCTGAGGCAGGCTGAGGCTGAGGCCGAGGCTGAAGGCAGACTGAGGCTGAGGCTGAAGCAGGCTGAGGCTGAGGCTGAGGCAGGCAGGCTGAGGCTGAGGCTGAGGCATGCTGAGGCTGAGGCTGAGGCTGATGCAGGCTGAGGCTGGGGCAGGTTGAGGCTGAGGCCGAGGCTGAAGGCAGACTGAGGCTGAGGCTGAAGCAGGCTGAGGCTGAGGCTGAGGCAGGCTGAGGCTGAGGCTGAGGCAGGCTGATGCTGAGGCAGGCTGAGGCTGAGGCTGAGGCTGATGCAGGCTGAGGCTGAGGCAGGCTGAGGCTGAGGCCGAGGCTGAAGGCAGACTGAGGCTGAGGCTGAAGCAGGCTGAGGCTGAGGCTGAGGCAGGCTGAGGCTGAGGCAGGCTGAGGCTGAGGCTGAGGGCTGAGGCTGAGGCAGGCTGAGGCTGAGGCTGAGGCTGAGGCTGAGGCTGAGGGCTGAGGCTGAGGCTGAGGCTGATGCTGAGGCTGAGGCTGAGGCAGGCTGAGGCTGAGGCCGAGGCTGAAGGCAGACTGAGGCTGAGGCTGAAGCAGGCTGAGGCTGAGGCTGAGGCAGGCTGAGGCTGAGGCAGGCTGAGGCTGAGGCTGAGGCAGGCTGAGGCTGAGGCTGTGACTGCGACTGCCGTTGCCACTGCGACTGCCATCGCGAATGCGACTACGACTGCGAGAACAGCAGAATTCTACAACAGGATTCTCATCTGAATCTTCAGGGGAATGCTTCCAGATATGCTCCTACACATCGCTGTTAGGTTGCTTTGCCGGGATAGTTGTCAAGACGCCGGATCATGAAGGGCATCCACCTCTCTGGCGGGTTGTGCTTTTGAGCCTGGAAGGAATTTCTCCCCGAACTCGGCCTCTCCGGGGGCCGCCGTGGGGCCCTGTCAGGGGCGCGAAGCGCGCGCGCTGGGGACAAGGGGGGAGGGAGGAGACAGCAGAGAATCAGAGGGAGGAGGCGGGTGATTGGGCAAGAGGGGTGAGGGACCAGAAAACAAACGACACCACCCCACCAACGGCCCCATGGGGCTCAGCGTATACCAAGAAAACATGGCGTGGGGTTTTGCATGGCATACGCTACGGCCCCCGATGGGCCGTAGCGCAACATGGAGGGCCGTAGTTGGAGTGGTGTCGTTCGTTTTGTGGTCGGGGCGAGGGAGAAGAGGCGAGGTGAAGACGGGGTGGCAGAGGGGGAAAGGAGGAAGGGAAAAAGGGACGAGTGAGGGGGGGTCGAAGGAGGAGCAGAAGGAGGAGGGACGAGGGAGGGGGGGGGGGACGGGGGGGGATGAGGGATGGGGACGAGAGAGGAGGGACGAGGAAGCAGCCAGAGGGGGAGAGGACGAGGAGGATGGCGGATCGAGGAGTAGAAGGGTGAGGACGGGGAGGGGACTTGCTATCTCCGATGCTCCTCTCCCCCCCGCTCCCTAGAGCCCCTCCCCACGCTGATCCCTGCCTCTCGTTTCTGTCCTGCCCCGCGTTCGTGACGTCTTCCTAGCGGCTGGCGCTAGGCCACATGTGACCGACGAAAAGGAACGGGTCTTACACGAAATGACACAACGACCTTACGCCGCGGCTTGCGCGGGCCACCAGCGCGGCATACCGCGTGGAGAAGACGGCGTCCACGCACGACCTCACGCGGGAAACTTACGCGCGAATGTCCGCGCAATTGGCCCTGAGCGACGAAACTAAACTGGTTATACGCACGAGGACACGGCGACCATCCGCGGTGGCTCACGCGGGCCGCCACCGTGGCACACCGCCTGGAAAGAGGTCGAAAACGTGCGATCTCACGCGGAAACTTGCGCGCGAACGTCCGCGCAATCGGCACCGTGTTTTTTTTTCCGTCGCCCACGTGGAGGTGGACCTTATATCGTGCACCGTCTGCGCGCGAGGGGGAGCGAGGATCAGGGAGCGCGGGGGGGGGGGCGGGGGTCGGGCTCCTCCGCGATGCCCTACATCAACTCGGACGCCAGCCCGGGGAGAACCAGAGGAGGCAGGTGGCGAAGTCCACCCGATCTGATGCTGCCAAAAAACTGCAACCTCGCAATCAATCGCGACTGGAACCGCGGACTCCATGTGTCTGAGTCATTTGTCAAACGGGACCGGTCAGTGGGGGGGGCCCGGGGCCCGAAACAAGGCTAAAACGCCCGTGGTGGAAAAACTGCTACGCCAGCCTCGTAGATGGGGTCCGAATACATTGGGTCGGAGGACCGCGCCGCATCGCCAATGCATCGCCAGCGTGGAGAAAATGGGTCTCCACATAGCGCTGCATCCCCAATGCACCGGCGATGCGGCGCGATCCTTCGACCCCATCTACTCCGATCCCATCTGTGAGGCCTAGACAAGGGTGGGGAAATCCGACGATACGGATACCGCTACTCCCCAGACCTCTCTCTGGCTGCGTTCTGACCAGAATCCCGAGGCGAATCCAGCTGTGGCGACGAGGGCCTCCCAGGAGGCCTGTGAGGGAAAGGTTGACCGAAGGGCCAATCCCCTCCCGAGTATGCGTCGGTGCAGGCGGTAACGATGAATGAAGGACGACGATGAAGGTTGCATCTTTCTCCACAAGTCCATCGGTCAGTGTGCATAGACCTATACCTGCGAGCCGAAAGGGGCAGCGTCACAGCAAAGGGTAGGAAAGGAAGGGGGTTTCTCCAAAGTGGGCGACGATCGAAAGCGGGTCTTACGCCAGATGACACGGCGACCTCACGCGGCGGCCCACGCGGGCCGCCAGCGCGGCACGCTGCATTGAAAGCCACGCCGCTTTCGCGCGACCTTGCGCGGGTAACCTACGCGCCCGTGTCGGCGCAGACGACCCAGCTTCTTTGCGCCGCTCCTGTGGAGCCCCCCCCCCCCGCGGCCCCGCCGTGGAGCCCATGGCCTCGCGCCGCCCGCGCGCCCTCCGCGCGGCCCCCGCGGCCTCGCGGCGCGCGGTGGCCCTCTTCCGCCGGCCCGCCGGCCCTGCCGCGGGCGCCACCGCTCGGAGCGGTTGCTGCCTGGGGCCCCAGGGCCCCCGAGCATCGAGGACCGAGGGTCGGGACCGAGGATCGAGGAGACAGGATCGGGGATGAAGGATCGAGGATAAACGTCGAGGATCGAGGATAAGGGATCAAGGACAACGGGTGGAGGGGAAACGTCGAGGATCGAAGACAAAGGATCGAGGACCAAGGCTCGAGGAATAAGGCTCGAGGATGAAGGAGCGATGCTCGAGGATAGCGGGCTTTTCCCCGCCCGACGGGTGCAGTCGGATAAGCCAGAAGAGCATCCCTCAAGAACACGAGACCCTCCGTCGGCTAACACAAGCAGAACATCCAAGGGTGCCCTCCCCAGGGTGCACAAGAGCATCCAACAAACACGAAGAGCACTAGGGCACCCTCCCCGAACCGACCTCGATCTTATACCTCGGTCTGATTGTAGGGTTTTTTCGACTGATGGTAACTCCCGAACCGCCTCTCCCGCCCTGCATACCGTGGCAGCCAGGCCTCAAGGGTCCCAGCGCTCCCTGGGTATCCCGCCTCGCGTCTTCGACAGCGGCACAGGTACCAGGATTGCCAGTATGTCCTGTATTTTCTGAATTTTCGTCTCCGATATTATCCTATGTTTCCCTGGGAGTCGACCATCAATTATGTCTGCGTGTTTTTCCCCCTCCTGAAATTCGACGAGCGAGGTCTTTTTAACCGCGGCCGCAGGGCCCCAAGGGGCCCGGTGCTCACTGGGCCTCCCGCCTCGCGCTCTCGGAGGGGATCGCTCGAGCGAGCAAGAGTGTAGCGTTTTAGCGCTCGGGGTTCCCAGGAGGCTTCGATGGCTTCCGGCAGGTCTGTGGGCCTTCCGGGAGGGACCGACGGTTGCTGTCAGAGGCCCGGAGGTTTTTTGGGGGGGGCCCAGAGCTCTAAGACCTTGCGTCGAGCATCGAGGAGCAAGGATTCTTCGGTGGCAACTCATGGGAGCCTCCCATACCATCGTGCCGGCTCTAGCGAATCGACGCTAGTCGACGCTAAATCGACGCTAGCAGGCGCTAACTCGGCGCTTTCTCATCGACTCCATACGCTAATCGACGCTACAGACGGAATCAAGAGGGCACACCAGGCCCCCATGATTTGCCGCCGAAAGACTCTGCGCGACTTGAAACATTTTCAGCCTGCAGGAGCCTTCTGGTCGCCACCGCTGGATCCGCGTCGACACTCTGGCCAGCCTGTGAATCGGGACAAGTCTGGGGGTCGATTTTTGACTCCGGAGCTCAGACCCCCTCTCGTCGTGATTTTTTGGCGCCCACCGCCCACTATCCATCACCCCTCTCCCTGGTTAAAGGGTGGCCAGCCCACGCCTTCTGCAGAGCTCTGTGCCGTCTGCAGTGGAGGCGGATCCGCGCCTCGAAGAGCGCAGCTGGCGCAGTCACACTGTCCACTCGCTTCTGCGAGTGAGTATGCAAAAACGCTTCGCACACTCAAACACAGCGCAAGGCAGCCTCAGCGGTAGGAAGACCCCCTCTCGCTGATTTTTTTCGAGGACCAAGTACTGGTGATCAAGAACCACAGCCCCCACAAAGCGTTTTCGACGACCTCACAGATTTCGAGAATCGATGGGTCCACGTCTCACAACGACTTAATTCTCTCTCCCAACAGCTCCCGTGTCCCATGGCGGTGCTGGCGGCGGCGGCGGCGGCGGCGGCAGCTCCCCGCCGTGGTCGTGCAATCCTTGCACAGGCAAGCTCAACACTCATCGGTCGTGCAGGGTAGCCCAGGAAGCATTACCCAATGCGAAGAATAACCACCTAACAATATCCAACACAGCGAACAATAGTGCGCAAATCATTCCACGCGCGGCTAACACCGAACAAGCTCAGTAAACTCTGGCGAGCACTTACTGCGCACGAGCCCCATGTGAAGACGGCGACGACGACCATCGCGACGACGACGACAAGGGCGAGGAGACGAGGGCGACGACGACCACGACGACGAGGGCGAGGAGGGGAGGGCGAGGAGGAGAGGGAGGACGATTATTCCCAGCCGAGAGCTTAGGGGGGGGCATGGGGTGCAGCATTAAAGACCTTCCCGGGTTAACGACCCCTCCCCCCCCCGCCCGCAAGGCGCCGATCGCACTGCCGCAACGAGCGCACCCCACGTGCACGGCCTACGTTCCAGCACTGTGAGGGGGCGTGGGGTGGTGCATATCGCGCGTTCTGTCCCAAGCTGTCAAGCACTGCTCTCAGGAAAACGGCCAAAAGCCATCCCGAGAGCACCATGACCACGAAAAGGCAAATCCGGGGTCCCCAACGTAGATAGCGCGGGGGGGGCTGCCTTCTAAGAAGGCGGGGGTGGACTTCTAAGACGGCGGCTGGCTTCTTAGAAACCCTCCGGGAACCTAATAAGACTCCTTAGAAGCCTCCTGGCGCCGACGTTTCGGCCAGCGCCCCATGTTTGCTTAGCTTGACACATTCGCCGAACCCTGGGATCGACGTCGCGAACAAAAACGGCATCCCAACCAAAGCCCTCGACCCCGTTTTTCAGCGAACAACCTGTTGGGTCCATCCGTGAGGACCCCAGCGGCCCGAACGTGGTGCGAAACCATGCACGCTGCGGAAAAACCCTGCGACGCCCAGATTTCGGGGACCCCGCATCGCTTGTTTGAAGCTCGCTCGGGTAAGTCGTCTGGTCGGCCGAGGAGCTGTGTGCAGACGCCACAGCTCCCTGGCCTGTGGGACGCTGGATCGCCTTCACGCCGAACTCCTTCGCCGAGCTCCTCGGCTCCTGGGCAAGCCAGACGACAAGGTCTCTGCCGAGACATCCGCTGTCCTACTGTTCTCACAGCGGGGTCCCCAGAGGTCCCGACCCCTTCCCCGAGGAACGTCTCTTCATCGGAGCCGTTTCTCCGACGGTGCCTGGGATTCCCCGCCGTGCGCTTTGTTGCCCAAGATGCCAGCATGTCTGGGTACAGTAGGGGCTCGACCACAAGAAACCTTCTACAAGAAACCCAACCCTGAGGCCCCAGGACGTATATTCGTTTTGGTGTGGGGACGTCACGCCTCCCATAGCATAACCGTCGAGACCCGAGAGACCCAGGGCGCCCTTGAGGCAAGCAGGGTGTTTATTGGCATGGGTCTCCACTGTGCATCGACTCCCTCCAAGACCGGCCCAGGGGGCCGCCCATGTCGGGCTGGGCGAAAAGGGGGGATAGCAAAGGGGGGCGTTTGAAAATCAGCTCACGTAGCTGATTTTCCTGGCGCCTCCTGGCGCCGGAGGCGGCTATGTATCGAGGAATGGGCCCCTCGGTGGGGCCGAAACCAGCTGCATGCAGCAGATTTCGTAACCCCCCCTTTCCCAATCCCCCCCTTTCGTCCGGCCCGACCATTGCGGATCTGGCGACAGCCGCGCCAGGCAGAATATGGAAAGGACGGTGGGCAGGTGCGGATCGCGGGGCCCGCCGGGGCTGGGCCCAGCGGCTGCGGGGGCGCGCGCAGGGCGAGGCGGTGGGGGGCGGGGGGGGGGGCGGCGAGGAGAATCGGGCGCTGCTCGAAGCGCCCCTGGCCCAAGGTGCCCCCAGCTGCTCGCCCCATGTTCGGGCCTCTGGGGCCCTCCGGGCCTCGTGGGGGGTGCTCTGGAGGCGGCGGGGCGGGTGTCCATCCTCAATAAGGGGTGCGTCCGAATAGCCCCCTTTGTGGTGTATCCCAAGGTGTTCCCCTTTTTCTGAGCGGCCAAACTTTTCGGGCGAAACTCGGGGATGCACGGTTTCCCCCGGGGCCGTAGGCGACAGGAGGAGGAGGAGGAGGAGGAGGAAGAAGAGGAGGACGAGGAGGAGGAATAGGAGGAGGAGGAGGAGGAGGAGGAGGAGGAGGAGGAGGAGGAGGAGGAGGAGAAGGCGGAGGAGGAGGAGGAGGCGGAGGAGGGGGAGACGAGGAGAGGAGGAGGAGGAGGAGGAGGAGGAAGAGGAGGAGGAGAAGGAGAAGGAGGAGGAAGAGGAGGAGGAGGAGGAGGAGGAGGAGAAGGAGGGGAAGGAGGAGGAGGAGGAGGAGGAGGAGGAGGAGGAGGACGGGTCGCCTAAGTCCTTTGGAGAAACCCTCCAGTCGGGGATGTGGGCAGAAACATCGCCCGCGACCTTCAATCCTGGGCGCGAGGTCCAGGAGGGCTGGGACCCTCCCCAGAGAGCCTCCGGACCTTGAGCGACAAACTTCGGACCCTTCCAGCGCCCCAGGGCCCTGCCGCAAAAATCGTCGAGCCCTTCTGGAAACCAAACGGCTGTAGCGTCCGATTCTTCTGCTTGGCCGCTGTGCTGGAGCACCTTGGAACCTGGCGGCCGCGGTACGCGGGGTGTACCAGGCGTGCCGGGACCAGTTCTGCTTAAATCTAGCAACCCCAACCTGATGGGTGGAGAACAACAGCATCAGCCGAAGGAGAAGCAACACTACTGATACCAGAAGAAGCATACTAAGAAGACAGACGATCATGATCAAACTAGAACAAGAATAATAACATCACGTAGCAGTTACAAAGAGCACTACCAAAACAGTGGCATCAGAAGACGAACAGGAAGAAGGAGCCGATCAACGGACCGCGGCTGAGGGCCACCGTGCAGCCCAGCCAAGACAAAGTAGGCAGGGCCTTGGCCCTTGGCCCCCAGTCTGCTCGACACTGCGTAGGAACCCTGTGTCCACAATGCGCATCGAACGTGCCAGCAGGGGAGGGCGATGAGGAGGAGGAGGAGGAGGAGGAGGAGGAGGAGGAGGAGGGGGAGGAGGAGGAGGAGGAGGCGAGGAGGAGGGAGGAGGGGAGGAGGAGGAGGAGGGGGAGGAGGAGGGAGGAGGAGGAGGAGGAGGAGGAGGAGGAGGAGGAGAGGAGGAGGAGAGGGAGGAGGAGGAGGAGGAGGAGGAGGAGAGGAGGAGGAGGAGGAGGAGGAGGAAGAGGAGGAGGAGGAGAGGAGGAGGAGGAGGAGGAGGAGGAGGAGGAGGAGGAGGAGGAGGAGGAGGAGGGGGAGGAGGAGGAGCAGGAGGGAAGGAGGGAGGAGAGGAGGAGCAGGAGGAGGAGGGAGGAGAGGAGGAGGAGGGCGGAGGGAGGAGGAGGAGGGAGGAGGAGGAGGAGGAGGAGGAGGAGGAGGGGAGGAGGAGAGGAGAGGAGAGGAGGGGGAGGAGGAGGAGGAGGAGGAGGAGGAGGAGGAGGAGGAGGAGGAGGAGGAGAAGGAGGAGGAGGCGGAGGAGGAGGAGGCGGAGGAGGGGGAGACGGAGGAGGAGGAGGAGGAGGAGGAGGAGGGAGGAGGAGGAGGAGGAGGAGAAAGGAGAGGAGGAGGAGGAGGAGGAGGAGGAGGAGGAGGAGGGGAGGAGGGAGAGAGAGGAGGAGGAGGAGGAGGAGGAGGAGGAGGAGGAGAGGAGGAGGAGGAGGAGGAGGAGGAGGAGGAGGAGGAGGAGGAGGAGGAGGAGGAGGAGGAGGAGGAGGAGGAGGGAGGAGGAGGAGAAGGAGGAGGAGGAGGAGGAGAAGGAGAAGGCAAAGCAGGCGCAGAGGGCGGAGATGCCGCGTCGACAATTTTGGCCCCAGAAGCTGTTCCCCGAGGCCGCAAACTGGCGAAACAACAGCGCACTGATGTCTCGTTGTGTTGGAGGTCCACGCAGGGAGGAGGACGAAAAGGGAGGAGGGAGGACACCCGATCTTGTATATTCACGCCGCCTCAGGGTCTCAAGGGAGGACTCTCGGCGCTGCAGCGGGATTCGCTAGAACATCCTCGTCGATCCAAAGATCAATCTTGACGGATGAGGGGGAATTAGGGGAAGAGCAGTAGGAGCAGCAGGAGGGGAAAAAGCAGCAGGGGAAATACTGCGGAAAGAGAGAGAGAGAGAGAAATAAAGAAAGAGATAGAGAGAGATAAAGCAACAACAAGAAAGAGAGAGAGAGAGAGAGAGACAGGGAGAGACAGCGCTGCCGCGCGGGTTGGCCCAAGGGAAAAAAAGGCAGTCCGCAGGTTCCCCCCATCTAGTCCTCTCGTGGATTGGACTCGGACTGACACCACTGTCCCCAATGACGATGATAACCTAGTCGATCCGATCACCAACAGAATTTCCACTGGAACTCCGCGCCAACACGTTTCTCGACCTCTGTAGCCATACGGTCGCGCCCGGGCCGCTCGCGTTGGAAACCGCGAGTGGAGACCGTCGCCGCTGAGCCGGCGGACGTCGAGCGCGACTGCATTTTCCCGCCGTCGCGCCTGCAGTGCGAGACAGCCACCTCGAGTCTGATGGCTGTCATTTTGTTGACGGGTTCGGGATGGGGGCGTAAGCAAAACCGCAGCGGGGTCGCTCTGATGTCACTGAGTGGCGGCAGTTCCACCTTGGACAGGCGCGATAAACCGCGCATCCTGCGCGACGTGGTCGAGCAGTTCCCGGCCCGGCCCCCCGCCGACGGCTGCGCCGGCGCATCGCGGCCAGCTGGGCGCGGGAAGGGCGAGCCCGCCCGCTATGCAGTCTGCTCCTTTGAGTGGCGCACGTGGCAGCTGTGCCGCTGAGCCACGGCCGGCTGGGACCGCGCCGCCGCCTCCTCCTCCTCTCATCAGCCAGCCGAGTTTCTGCGCCAGTTGCGCGGGCCTCGCGCCTGGAGGGGAGAGGGCCGTCGTCTTGTGCGACCTCCGCGCGGCCATGGCGTGCCAGGCTCAGCAATGGTGGGAAGCAGACCGCCTCGCAGAGCAGCTCTGGGCGGACGCCTGGGCCGAGAAGCCGAACAAGGACAGCTGCGCTGCTGTACTACGGCTGGTTGGGTCTGTCCGCTTACGGGCCGACGTAGACGCAGGAGTGCCTGCATGGGTGGCCGCCATCTATGAGCACACAAGGAAACGAGCCAAACACGACCCACGAACGCCGCCTACGACTACATGTGTTGCGACACCAGCGCACCCTACCCCCCCCATCGAGGGTCATACAGGTCACGACTGTTTCATCGCGAAATGCCTCAATCATCTCTCCGGGACAGTTTCGAGGTGCAGGTATTCCAGGACGTCCGGTTCGGTGACCGTCTGCACGAGGCCTGCATGGCGAAAGGCGATGTCACACTGGTTTCGGAGACAGGGCTTCGGTTGGACACCTCACGCGGTGACTACCTTTCTAGGCCTCCTAGATGGGGTCCGAGTAGATGGGGTCGGAGGATCTCGCCGCATCGCCGATGCATCAGCGATGCGGCTCGATGTGGGGCCAAATTTTCTCCACGCTGACGTCGCCGATGCATCGGCGACGTCGCCAGTGTATGGCCGATGCATCACCGATGCATCAGCGATGCATCGCCGATGTATCGGCGATGCGGCGAGATCCTCCGAGCCCATCTACTCGGACCCCACCTGGGAGGCCTCTAACCTTGTTCAAGACGTCCCAGACTTGACGGATGACATATTGCAGGGAGCGACTGCTCAGGCAGAGGAGGAGCGAAACACCCCTGCGCCGCTCGACTTTCGATTTGGGGCAGCTGCGGGTGGCGCCACCAAGGCTTACGCCAGACGACTCCGGGGGGCGGGAAGCGTCGGCCGTCGTCGTCGTCGTCGTCGTCGTCGTCGCTGCGGGGGAGCTACCAAAGCGACACAAAAGCGCCGCTGCCAGCGCCAGCCGCCCTCCGACGGGCAGAGGGGCCGCAGGCAGCACCACCGCAGCGAGAGCACACGAGCGCTGCGGGCTGCTATGGAGACGGCGACGCCGAACTCGAGAGGAGCTGCCCTGGGACCAACTTCTACCCCTGACTGCGGCCTCCAGCGCGCCACCTTCTACCACTGAGGGCCGTTGCCCAATCGGGGCGCGCCATGTATCCAGGAGCGAGTGGGAAATGTTTTGCATGGCCTGGCCACCGCACGACTTTTGTAAGATGTTTCCTTTTTCCCTTGATCGGTACTTGCATGCAGCACGTAGGTTTGATCAGCCTGTGGACTGCGTTTTCCCCACGTCGTCGCCCCAGCACGGCAGGGCGGAGTACGGAGAGAAAGAGAGAGAGAGAGAGAGATTTGCCGCACTGGTTGGCTCAAGGGTAAAGGCATTCCGCAAAGACCAGGAGAGGCAGAAGAAGAGTAAACAGGAGGAGGAGGGGAGGAGGAGGAATAGGAGGAAGACGTACAGGAGAGGACGAGGAAGAGAAGGGGGGGAGGAGGGGGGGAGGGAGGAGAAATTGGATGATGAGGACGACGAGGAAAAGAACCACCAGCATGAGGGGGAGGACGGAGGAATACGTAGGAGGACGAAGAAGGAGGACCAGCAGCAGCAGGATGAGGTGAGGAGGAGAATGACGAGCTCCACGAGAACGAGGAGGAGGAGGCGCAGCATGAGAATGAGACAAACGAGGAGGAGGCGGAGGAGGGGGCGGACAGAGGTATAGAGGGGCATCGCGCTCGCGATGTGCCCAATCAATTCCGCCCCCCCTCGAACTTTTGCTCACGTTTGCCACCCGCTCGCCACTGAATACCGCCACCCGCCTCTCGAACCTGTGCTGACATTCGTCACGTTCGTCCGCGTCGTCGTCGCCCTCCTCCTCCTCCTCCTCCTCCTCCTCCTCCTCCTCCTCCTCTCCTCCTCCTCCCCCTCCTCCTCCTCCTCCTCCTCCTCCTCCTCCTCCTCCTCCTCCTCCTCCTCCTCCTCCTCCTCCTCCTCCTCCTCCTCCTCCTCCTCCTCCTCCTCCTCTCCTCTCCTCCTCCTCCCCCTCCTCCATTTCCTCCTGCTCCTCCTCCTTCCTCCTCCTCCTCCCCCCTTCCTCTTCCCCCCTCCTCCTCCTCCTCCTCCTCCTCCTCCTCCTCCTCCTCCTCCTCCTCTCCTCGTCGGTTTCCTCCTCTCCTCCTCCTCCTCCTCCTCCTCCTCCTCCTCCTCCTCCTCCTCCTCCTCCTCGTCATCCTCCTGCTCCGCCTCCACTTATCCACGAATCGGAATCCCTGAAGACTGACGACGACACGCGCGCAGAGGAATGGCGGAAGAGCAGGGGCGGAGCGGGCGACCCGCTCTCCAGCCGCACCTGCGGCGGGCCGTCGGCCTGGCCTTCGGCCCCAGCGGCGGCGGCCGACCCGGCCTGGAGGCACGGGTCGAAGCGGCACAGCTAGGGGACGAGGGCCGCGTCGACGAAAGGCGCCTCGGGGTCTGCGGGCAGATCGCCCAGCCTGGGCTGTGCCTCGAACAGCGCAACGGCCACCAGGACACCCAGGGCGGAGGTCAGGCCTCCTGCAGCAGGGGTGGATGCAGCCTCCTGGTGGCCGCACGGGTGCGGACACCACCCCGCGTCGCTGCAGAACCTCGGCATGTCCAGGACGAACGGACACCTGATGGCCAGCACTGCTGAAGGCGCCTTCTTGCCAGCTCCGAAAGCACACCCATGACATTCTGCAAAGGTGGCCGTAGACAGTGTTGTCAGCTCTTTCGCCAAATCCAGCTGCCATACAGATGCTGTTTCTGGCTGCCACGAGGCGTCAGCAGCACGGATAAACATGGCATTCGATCTAGCAAGACGCGCGGCTGCAGCAAAGGTCGAAGCACATCTAATCAGGATGCTCTGGTTGGCGATCATATTTGCGTCCTTTGGCGCCAGTCGTGGCTTGCCCCTGGGGAGATCCGACTTGCGCAACATCCTCTGGCGAGAGTCGGATGCTGGCACATGCCAAGACCTTGTCGCATGAACAACCACCACTGCAACAATACGCCTGCACAGAACCGTGTCTGCCTACGCCTCGAGCTACTCAAAATCCTGAATAAAGCCTCGGATGCGCCATCGTCCGAAAAGATCAAGATGCAGCAACGACACATTCACAGGATCGCATGTACATCCAGCAGGCATGGCAAAGTCGTCAGAGTCTGATGGTTCCGCCGACACGTACACAGCAAAAGCCATCTGAGATGAGGGAACAGGAAGGGTCACATGACTTTGCCTGACGACAGAGTGCGCGCACGCGGTGACCATCGGCGGCATCACTCTCGCGCCCTCGGCCTTGGGGAACCTCGCAGCATCGCCGGGCACAGCAGCTTCCAGGGCAGCGTCAGGAGCGCACCCTTCAGCTGCTCCCCCCCTGCCGAGGACAAGGTCCTGCTCGCTCAACTCTCGCGGTTCAGCAACCTCCCACGGTACCTCCGTGTCCGCCAGCAGCTGTAGACACTCAGAGCCAGGACGCCCGAGTGGATGGCGCGGCCAGGGCGCGCATGAAACTCGGCACCACATGCCTGGCACTGGGATCCACGCGCGCGTAACTGGGCCAGGTCGATCAGCTGGTGCACACGCCGCCAATGCCCGCGGCATCCTGACATCGTAGAGAACGACTTGCCACGCTCACAGCACACGGGCGATGTTGTCCTGCATATCCGGGCCGCCCTGATGTCCCCCTCGCTGCGACATGTCCTGCGCCTTCTTGAGTACCCCTGCGTTTCCGAGCGCTTCCTTCCTGCTCCATGTCGAGCGTCTCCAAGGAAGCTTCAAGACGGAGGTGACATTGGCATGCTGGTTCCTGGCGAACCTTGCCCAACGCTGAAAACCGCCATGCCCATAGTTTCCGCGCCTGGCCCACCATCTGCAAAAAGGCGCACGCATGCCAGATCTTACTGCGCCAGATCCGCCCAAGCCCACAGGATATCCACCGTCAGGTCTAGCAACGTCTTGAGGGAAGGCGGCCCATTCAGCATGGGCCTGGCCAAGAACTTCAGCCTGCGAAATCTCAGCACGTCCTGGAATCCAAACCACGATACTTCCCACGACACCTGCTCGTCGGTATTCCTGTCCTGCGCGGTGGCAGAGTGCTGCGCGATAACCAACCAAGTGCGCATGCTGCAACTTCGTTTCCGTCGTTTTGGATATCACATCCCAAACGCTCGGCCTGAAAGAGCAGACGCGTGCTGACCTAGGCGTCAACATACCTGACTCCGCGAGCAATGTCAGCCTGACGCCTGAGCACTGCCACCCGCGAAAGTCGCGCAATCGCCGCGTGCCCCCCTATCCGGCGCGCAGCCCCAGGCCCTTCAACGCAACTGTTTGCAAGCACCGGCATAACATGCTCGTGCTTCTTGTCAATAGGTACTTGATCGTAAACACCAGCATCCTGTTTGACTGCAAGTATTCTCGCCAGCTTCCTTCTAATAACAATTCCCCCCAGGACCAAAGGGGCAAAAGAGGATAGCTGACTTGCCGCGTGCAGATTTTCAGCATGAGCCAGATCCCGCCACGTGCTCCCGAACAGTCCTTCCTACCATGGCAGCATGGGTTATCATCTCACTCGCATGGCATGGCGTGCAGATACCAGAATCACTAACCAAAGTAATGACTGAGAAAGCCTGCGGGGGGTCCTCCAGCCCTCGGCTGGGCACGTTCGCGCCCTCGTACTTGGCGGCGTCGAACTCCGCGCCCTCAGCGACCCGCTCGGCGCGTGCCCCGCAGAGGGGTCTTTCATGCATAATGCTGAACTTGAACAAGCAGTCTGCGAGTGGAATACCTGCTCTTGAGCTCCTCTGCAATATCACCACGTCGAGACGGCAAAATGGGCAATCTGTTGCGCCGTCGCCACACGTGCCAGGATACGGGGGGGTCATATTTCTATCCGCAAGCGCAGGTGTCTTCGCTGCCGTCTTCAAAGGGGGCGTAGCAATAGCTAGCGCCCATCTATGACTGTGTCCACGCACTCCCCAGCGCCCTCCATAGGCACGCCAGCCCAACGTGGAGTCATATAGAAAGCGGAGACAAGACCAATGACCATAATGACTGCAGAAAACTAAAACTTCTGCGCCAGTGCCCTGAAGATCCTTGCCATCTGCGAATTTATGCCAGCACGCCTGCCTTTGACCCCCCCGCGTGAGAGGGCATCAGTAATGCGTCCAAGCACTGAGCCAGAGCGCCCCTGAGAAAGCATGCTGATGCCTGGCCGCATTTGAGTTCAAGGTGATGCAGCGGCGCCCTCTCGCCCGCCGGGGGCCAGCGCCATCCTCGCGTAGCCCGCGGGAGGAAGCCGACTAATGCGCTGCCGCTTCCCGCAACCTCTGCGCCGCCTTCGCGATGGCAGCGTGGCGATGGGGGGCGACAGCGTCGGGCACAGCCTCGGCGATGGAATTATGGGCGCCGTCTGGGCCAGGCCCTTTGAAGGAATTGACTGCGCGAGCGCGGGGGAGCAGCCGCGAAAATGATGGCGCAACTGCCAAATCCAAAAGAACATCCGCATAATCAACAACGACCCTCTCGTTATACGCCTCCGCCGGCGCCCGCCGGGAGACCTCGACGCCGCCCTCGAGCTCAGTGAAGTGGGTCCTCAGCTCCACCGCCCAGTTTGCACGGGGCCACGCCGGCTGCCCGTCCGCTCCAAGCTGGACTGGCAGGACATTGGCTCCAGACCGCCACGCCGCTGCACGCAACTACTGCCATTCCATTCCAAGCGGCCGGCGCGAAGGGCCGCCCCAGCTGATATGTTCGCCGCAAGCGCATTCAGGAGCATGGCCCTGTCACGCGAAAACGATCCCTTGAGCGCGCCCGCTCGCGCCTCGAGGAAGGCGCTGACCTGCCCCCTCAGGTCTTTCACGCTAGAGACCTCTGTTTGGAAGAGGTGGGCATCATAATAGATGTGGCGAGGAACTCCGCTGCCCAGTCCACGACCTCGGCGCGGCCGGTGCGCGCGAAGGGCCAGGTCCGAGCAAGGGTGTAGACGCATGCCGAGGCAGCCGCGCAACGCCTGCCAGAGCCAGGCTGCAATGGGCGACCCCAAGCTGCCCAGGCCGCCGGCACGCAACCCAGGTAGCGCCATGGCGCGTTCGACTGGCAAGACACCCTTAGATGCAGGAGCGGCAGCGCTTGCCGTGCTGGCGGACGCAGCGGCCTCCGAAACATGCACTCCAGAACAAGAAGACAAAACAGGCACAGATGATGACGGCGCCAACTCCACGCTCTGCGACCGCAGTAGGTTGGCCAAGTTGACCGCGACGGGCCCCCTGTCCACGACGGTCCCCGCGCATCTCGGTGTCTGATCGCGTGGGCGCGAGGGCGGCGTCGCATGCTGCCCCAAAACCACATGGGGAGACAGCCATCTATAAACATGATTTCGCACGCGTCTCGACCCCCATCCTGGGGGCGCATCTCAGCGCCAAGATCGCCCTCAGAGTCAACGCTGGTGGCGCATCCTGAAGTGCAATCCGATGCTGGCGTTCAGGATTGCCTTGCGAATGGCGCAGCGCGGCAAGCGCCCCATCTTGAGCCGCGAAAATATGCAGCACCGCAACATGGGCAAAATGCACGCGACCCTGCCGGCGCTGATCACGGGGCAGTCTGCGATGCGCGCTAAGCTCCTCCGCGGGGGGGCCCTGCCTAGCATGTGTAAACCCGTCTCCACGCGAGCGGCCTCGCTCGCGCCCAGGTCCTCAGGTTTGCCGCGGCGCGTCATTTCAGACCTCCCCTCATCCGGTCGACACCTGCCCCGAAAAAGCCCGTCCTCTCCTCGGTGTCGGCGTCGTCCTTCGCGATGTAAAACCTGTGGGGTTCTTTGCCCTGGCGTGCCTTGGGCGCTCGATAAACAGACGACCACCGGCGCGACGGTGGTGGCGCAGTCGCTGGCGCGGGTGGTGGCGGAGGTGGTGCCTGTAACACTGCTGCCGCTTCATCGTTGGTCAGCTTATGCCTATGTTCGGCAAACTCATTGTCATTGCGAAGACGCTGCGCTGCCTCGACATTTCGCTGATACATCTCTGGGTCAATCCCTGCATCTAGGTCTGAATCGCCAGCCAATTTATGATGCGCTTCCCGAGTGATCAGGTCCTGTTCTGTTCGCGCGCCGCCTGCGCCTCGGCCATGTCTCGCTCCGCTCTGTCAAAATTGGCCCGCTGGAGCTTCCCATGGTACGCAACTGACTGAAAAGAAATTGTCCCCTTAAGCCCTGCCTGAGCCAGAGGATACAGATACTGGTATATCCACTGGGGCATGCGTCCCGTACTGCGTCTGAGAGTACACTCGCAAAGGGGAAGCGGCTGGCGGCGTCGGTGGTGCATCGATGTCTGCTTGTGTCTGAGGTATTTCCGCTCTCCCTTTGCGGGCAGACCAAAAATGTGCTGCAACTTGCCGGACTGCAACTTCATCTCTACCTGTTGCACTTGCAACTGATATGCTTGATGCGTCTGCTGAACCAAGATCATCTGGAGAGAGGCCGTGGCCTGCTGCAAAGCAGGCTTCGCAGGCTGCGACGGGGCCTGTGCTGCAGCCGGAAGTGGAGGCGGAGACGGCCTCGCCCTCACAGCCGCAGGAACTCACCTCGGCAACAGCGGGCGGCGGGGGCGACGGCGGCTGCCTCGCGGGCACAGGGGCCTGCGCATCCACATCCATGTGCGAATCCATATCCTTGGCGAGGAGGGTGTCCTTGAACTTCGTCAGATCCTTGAGCTGGTGAGAGGTATCGTGGATCTGCTTGACAAGGTCCTCTCTCTTGCTGTCAAGGTCTGCGAGCTGCTTCTCACGTTCGGAAGTTGTTTCATGCTGGTATGTTGATGCATGTATTATCCTGACCTTCGGCGGGCAACAATGATATGACCCCAGCTTTCAATGCTGCAACTTCCGTCGCCTCGATGGTCGGAGATTTTTCGGCCAACTAGATCGGATGCACAACCTCGGCCAACTCGCTTGTCCTCTTCCATGCCTTCTCTTTGTGAGCCGACACCAACTTCTTTCCATCCTGATCTGGTAACTTGATCCAATCGTCTGAAATCTGGGCGAGCTCCAATGTGCATGGGGCCAATATCATTGATGATTTTGCGGAGGGCCCCATCTGTTCGCTTCCTGCTCTGGGACATATCACGGCGATCGCAACGCACAGAAAACTGACGTGACGACGTGCCCCTGCGCTTCTCATTTTCAAGCTCTTCTCAATAACCAAAACGTTGTTCCATTTTTCGTGATTCTTCGTTGAACAAAACTTTTAGGCCCATGGCGTCATCGTGCTATGGTAAGCCGCGGGTCTCCTCACTGCTTTGGCGAATCTGAGGATGGTCCGATCTCCTGCTATCTGGCGCCTCCGGCGCCGATGCCATGCGGGCTCAGCCTGGCGGAGGCGGTCCGCCATCTGGCGATCGCCTGTGGCTGGCCGCGCGGGGTCGCCCTGCGGGGCGGCGAGCGCGCACGGTGTTGGGGGGGGCGCCGCGCCCCGTTTCGATTAGGGCAACACCTGGCAAGCCTCCTCCCCCTCCTCCTCCTGCTCCTCCTCCTCCTCTTCCTCCTCCTCCTCCTCCTCCTCCTCCTCCGCCTCCTCCTCCTCCTCCTCCTCCTCCTCGCCCCGTCCGACCATGCCCCCCTTACCTGGCGGCAACCACGCCTCAGGAGCCCGGCCGCGACGAGGAGCCTCCACGGGGAGCCCAGGCCCTCGGATGTGTGCCGTTGGGCGGGAGGCCTGGGCCGTCCCGGGCTTCGCGCTGCGTGCACTGGCGGCGAGCGAGGGGGGGAAGTACGAAGGCAAAGGCCCTCCCAGAAGGCGGCGGCGGGACTTCTCAGAGGCCCTCGCGCCTTCTGAGCAGTGCTGCTGCTGTCGTCGGCGAAGGCTTGGAGCACTTATCAGAAGGCCGGGTGGCTTCCGACCCTTTTGAGAAGGCCTTCTCCTTCTCACCTTTCCCCCTCGCTCGCCGCCGAAAGGCATGTGATGATCAAAATGAGGCCCTCACATCAGCGCCACGCTTGCTCGTTTCTCAAGCATCAGCAAATCCACGGACGGGCGGCGGACCTTTTTGTTTTCTAAATGCGGCACTCATTTTCGCGCGATGCGAGATCGCCGTAATAAGTTCCAACGGTTGGTTACACTGATGAGGACTGCTCGTTTCAAAAACGAGGCTCCCCCTTGCGACTTGCTCAGGGACTCTGACCAGAAGTGACAGCGTGTGAAACAGGCATACAGTTGAACGGCGACCCTTTTCAAACTGGGGCTACCGCTCGCGCTTCAACCAAGCTGGAATCTGACAAGTGCGCATTTGTGCGCAACGGACTCGGACGGCTACCGCTGGGCACTCAAGGCCCGTGACTCGCTCTTCTTCCAAGGGGGGCGCTTCCCGCAGTGGAGAGGAAGCGCCTGCAGGGCCTCATCGAGAGAAGACTTAGGACGGGCGGGCGAGGTGCAGCATCGCTGCCGCACCCCCTAGGTTTACTCTAGTCCCCACTCTCTTCCTCTCCAGCCTGCTCGCCCAGCTCATCCCAACCCCCTCCGCCACCTCCGCCGCCTCTCCCCTCCGTCCACCTGTCGCGCGGGCCGCAGGGGGCGGTGCAGGAAGCGTCCTGCCCACGCGGGGACAGCACCAGGGCCCTCTGGAAGCAGACCTTCTCCACCTGGCGGCGCTCTCCCCCCGGACCTCCGACGCCGCGGAAAGAATCAATACGGAGGCTGCCTCGCCTGCTTCCTCGTCCAGGGGCCGCTTGATAGTCTCGGGTGGAGACGCATGATATATCCGGCCAGCACCCAGGACGAAGCCAGGACTTCTAGGGAGCTTGTATATCGCCCCCTGGTGGGGCCACAAGGCTGCGGGTATGAGGTTTCCTGCAACCTGCTCCAGTTTCCAGTCTCCAATGTTTAGTTATCTTTTCTGCTTCCTACTGTGAATTGATACTGTCCGCGCAAAAGGGGGAAGAAAACCACCCTCGCAGCGCCGCGCACATGGGGTCTGTTCTGGATCACAGTACCTGCCCATCCAAAGACGACCGCTGAACATGCTGCGGCTCGGGTGCTACTTTGTTGGGCGGCGGGTGTGAGGGAGCGAATCGGCCTGCGGGCGGCGTGTCTTGACCCCTCCACAACTACACAATATGAATAATACTCTCCTCTCTCCCCTGATGACGTCCGGAAGATGTCCAGCTCCCCTCCGCGTATAGGTTTCTTACACACAAGATTCCCGGGAGTTGGGCTTCCGCTTGTTTTTGTTGCCACGATTTTTTCTCATGCCGAAGCGCTGGCCTCATTTTCGGGTTTCCGCTCGTTTTGAATCGTGCTCCTACTGCAGCGCTGGCCTCATTTCCGCGCTTCCGCTCGTTCCGAATCGTGCTCCCGCTGCAGCGCTGGCCTCACTTCTGCGCTTCCGCTCGTTCCGAATCGTGCTCCCGCTGCAGCGCTGGCCCCATTTCCGCGCATCCGCTCGTTCCGAATCGTGCTCCCGCTGCAGCGCTGGCCTCATTTCCGCGCTGCCGATCGTTCCGAATCGTGCTCCCGCTGCAGCGCTGGCGTCATTGTTTCCAGTGCCATGCCACGGCATGCAATGCAATGCTATGTGGTGTTCCGCTGTGCGATGCCATGCTTTCAGCTGCAATGTTAGGATGTGCAGTGCTTGACTACGCAGTGCCACGCCATGCTATGCCATGCTACGCTTGGATCTGTAACGCCATGCTATGCCATGTTCTGTTCTGTGCCGCTGTGCGATACCATTCTCTGCGTTGCAATGCTTCGTGATGCAATTCTTCACTACGCAACGCCACGCCATACTATGACAGATTACGCTCTGCCGTGCTCTTCTACGCCCTGCTATGCCTCTACGATGCATCGCGCACCCTCTCGGGATCATTGCCCTGCTCGATATCCGACTGTACGAATAGAGAGGACAGTGACGCATGGCAAGGGATGGGAGGGATGGGTAGGACGTCAGAGATGACGCGAGCGCACCTAGCTTGTCCTACCCCCTGTCCTGGACCTGGACTGGGCACCCCACGACCTATTGGAGCTTCCAAGAAGTCTTCGGCGAGAAAGCAAGCATAATTGATGCTCCCTAGGTTTTGGCCCAATGTTGGCCTCCAGGGGGGGACTGTAATTGGGAACCCCCCATTCTTTGGCTTGGCCAATCTCCTCCGAGATGGCCCCAAGATGGCCTCCAGGGCTCCCGAGAGTGCCCCAAGAGGGTCCCAACAGGCGCCCGAGAGGCCCCAAGAGGCCCCCAAGTGGTCCCCAAAAGGCTCCCAAGGGACCCCGAGAGGCCCCAGGAGGCTCCCCCGAGGCACCCAAGACGCTCCAAAAGGCCCCCAGGATCGCCAAGCGGCCCCCAAGACGCCCCAAGAGGACTCCAAGAAGCTCTCACGAGGCACCCGAAGAGACCCCATGAGGCATCCAAGAGGCCACTGGCCATGCTTCTCGCCCTCCTCCTCCTCATCCTCCGCCTGTTCCTCCTCCTCCTCCTCCCTCCTCCCGTTCCCTCCCGTTCCCCCCACGCCTCCCTCCTGCTCTTCATCCTCCTCCTCCGATGTTTCCTCCATATGACGGCTTCCCCAGCCAGATATTACACTGTACGCTCCCCACCATCCCTGATCAGGGCAACTCGCCTGGACATCGTTTCTGGATGGGCTGGTGGGGGTACGCGAAGCATCTAGAGTATAAAGCCATCTAAGTTGAACAAGTCCGTGACGAAACAACCAATGTTCGTTGCTTACGAACAGTGAAGCAGGCGCTAGTGACGGCACGATTGCCTGCCGTCCTCTCATGGGGGCTCCCATACTGCTTCAATACAGCGCCCAGGCATCCCTAGAGAACCCCAGCGCGTTCACTTACAATACGGGGGGGCTGGCGGCAGCGGGCGAAACTCTCGAGGAATCCAAATACAGTTTTTACCTCTCTTCGTATGATTTCCGCATGTGGCCGAAAGCACAAACTCGCTGGAGGTCCGCCAAGTCCAGGCGCCGTGAAAGAGTCACACAGTCTGGGTCCTGGTGCCATCGCAGACTGATCCAGCGCTCGGGGCACGACGCGCGTACCGAGATGGGGCCGAGGGCTCCGATCGTGAACTGTCACGCCGCCGCGATTTCGTGAATGCCTGTCCAGGCTGGGGCTCCACAGACGGGTCTGGGGCTCGGGTTCCGCAGCAGACGGAAGGAGCAGTCGGCGGTGGACAAACCTCCCTGTAGTAGACCTCCCCTTAAACAAAACGGCCCGGGACCGAAACCGACGGACCTGGACCCGCAAAAATGACGGCCGCGACGCCCTCTCGCGAACCGAAAACGGCCAACTCCTTGATCGACGTGTCAGGGTAGGATGTCTATCCACCCCCGAAGCAGGAGGCATCCTTCGGATGTCCGGAGCGGCCAGCGGCCCAGGGGCGGAGGGGGGGCAAGAGCAGAGAGGTGTATGCACGCGTATAAAACCGAACATGTGGTCAAAGACTGTCTCACTTAAGAGATCTGGGCCAACTTCCCGGAAGATACTTGAAACAAGCCTGGGTATTTCATCATTTTTATCACTGGAAGGACGAACGTGCTCCAGAAGTTGGGCCAGTTTTCTGGCAAGGTGGCTGAGAAACGCTTGCCCAGCTTACTAGGAGTACGGTTCTTAAACAGATGCTCGACTGTAGCTGTATACACACATAGCGCATTCATGTTGCAAGCGCACTCGCGCGCAACACACAACAGCCACAGCCATTTAAAGCCTGTTCGCTCTTCGCTGCCCGAATGCAATTCAAGATGTATACCCCAAGCCCTCCATAACCGCCCTTTCCGTCTTCGATCACACCCCCCTGAGGCGTGTATCCTCCTTGGCCGCCACGTGTAACTGGCGCGGCCTCCGGAACCAAAGAGCAAGGAGAGGAGCAAGGGAAAGTGGCAGGGTGGGGAAGGGAGGAGGGACCGAGAGAGTGGCGGGGCAAAAGGGGGAGGGAGGAGGATTGAGGGCCGAGATGACTTGGCAGCGCGGGGGGGAGAGAGGAACGACAATCTTGGCAAGCGGGCCCCGACGGGAGCGTCGGGCAGGCGGGCCCTGCCGGGCGGGCCGGTCGGGCGGAAGTCGGGCGGGCAGGCCCTCGCGCGAGGGTCGGCGGGCCGAGGAAGGAGGAGGGAGGAGGGAGGAGGGAGGAGGGAGGAGGCGGAGGAGGGAGCGGAGGAGGGAGGCGGAGGAGGAGGAGGAGGAGGAGGAGGAGGAGGAGGAGGAGGAGGGAGGAGGGCGGAGGAGGAGGAGGAGGAGGAGGGAGGGAGGAGGAGGAGGAGGAGGAGGAGGAGGAGGGAGGAGGAGGAGGAGGAGGCGGAGGAGGAGAGGGAGAGGGAGGAGGGAGGAGGGAGGAGGGAGGAGGGAGGAGGGATGGGGGAGGAGGGAGGAGGATTTTTTTGGATTGCAAGGCTGATGAAGCACAGTGCCTGTCAGCAATAAAAACCAGCGCGACGCTGGCAGAATATTAGCGGGAGCTAAAAAGTTCTGCACGGGCGCTAAGTTAAACAGCCACCACTAGTTCAGGGCAGTTAGAAGCAAGAGAGAACAGCAGGGCAGTCCTGCTGGTTCTGGTTGCCGACAACTCCCTGGCGACCGGTCAAATAAAGGTGAGCAGTGACAGAAGGCGGCGAGCTCGCAACTCCCTGGCATCGCCGAGCCTTCACAGTACCAGAGAGTAGAGTACAGACTTCAAAGCAAGGAGACGGGGGCAGTCGTGCAAAGTATGTGCAAGCTCGCCCGTGGGAGACCACGACAGGCACGAGCGTCGAAATCGTGTCGGAGTTTGCAGGAAACAGAGCACAACCAAAGTACAATATGAACTGCGAGTCAGAGCAACTAGTAACCAAGAACGCAGAGAGTGAGATCCACACCTGTGAGATATCTGGCTGGGGCATCTGACAACAATGATCATGCACAGGAGTCTCGTTCCTGTGCCAGGAGCTGGGCTGGCTGCACTCGAGCTGGGACGCAGGGGGGATGCCAAGCGGAGGGCTGGGATCCCCTCCGAGAGCGGCCCTTGCGATGGCATCGGCATGCACGTGAGGCACAAATGGGAATGGCCGAGCGTATCCAAAGACTGGCAAGTACTGCTCTGGTATCGGAGACCGATCGAGACCGAGAAAGAGAGACATAGGTCAGATCAGCAAGCCGGGGCAAGGCTAGCAAGCGAAAGAGCTCCTGACATCTAACCCACCTCCTCCCCCTCTCCTCTTGCGCATCCGATTCGCCAACTTCAACCTGCAACCCTGCAAATGGTGCATGCGGGCAAGCGGCGGCGGCGATCAGGTGCATGAGCACCTGGCGAGCCGCGGCGCCCCTGGGAGCACACTCGGGGGCCCGGTGCCGCACGCGACGGGTGTGGTTAGCGACGGACTACGCTCGCCGGGCCCCCTGACCGCTGCCCCCCGCGGGCACAAGTGTGAAGATGCGATAGCAGCTGCAAGCGGGGGCACCTCTGATGACGGCGACCGCGCCGAGAGAGAGGGCGGGCGGCGCATGCAGGCGCGCCGCGGGCGAGAGCGAGCGAGGGAAGCAGCATGCGGCCGCTCTCTCTGGATCCCCCCTCCTTCTAACCCACCTCCTCCCCGTCTCTCGCTCGCACGCGCGGGCGGCGGGGCCGCGGGCGGCGGCGGCGGGCGGCGGGGCCGCAGCGGGGCGGCGTGGCCGCAGGGGCGGCCGGTGCCGCACGCTGGGCGGCTCATCTGCCCCCACCTCTTAAAGTCCTCCACACGCCCTCAACCCACCTCCTTGTTCGAAGGGCCCGTGCAAGGCTTAAGAAGTAAATGAAGCTGCACGGGGAAGCCATCAAGCTTAAAGAGCATTCCAGAGATCCTGCGCCCAATCTTGGGCGGAACATGGGGCTCGAAAAACTGGTCGCTCCTCGGTGGCCGGGGGGCCCAGTAGTCCAGCACCGAACCCCGCATCCTGATTCCAGGGCGCGACCTCGAGCAGACGGGCTCTGGCGCGCAGCACAACGCTCGCGAGCGATGGCACGATTGCGCGCAATGCGCGCTCGCAGATCATCCGAGAAGGGCAGGGGGGCAGGGGGGGGCGGCACGGGGGGACAGGAAGGTGGGGAAGCAGCAAAAGCTATAGCATCGGCATACTCTTGCTCCTCGTCGGCCTCCGCAGGGCCCGCTGGGCGCGGCTCGGCTGCAGGGTCGAGGACGCACTCGGGGGCGGGGTGCGAAGGGGCAGGAAGCGCTCTCGCTCGGGATCGACCCGAGTGGCGCTCCGCCCATTGAGCGCGACGTCGGGGGCCCAACCCTCCTCAAGCCCTAGATAGGGGTCCCACTCCGCGTAAAACGTCGCCAGGGACCCCCCGAGCTCAGCCCCCCCCTCGCACATGTCCAGGGGCAGCGTCCCGTCGTCACAGCTGTCGTGCATGCGAGTCACAGCGTCAACGATACTATCTGCCAGTGCACGACACAGGTCGGGCGGATAAGTTTTCTTCTTAGCCGTCTTCCATTCGTCACGCTCACGGTCAAAGCCCATAAGAACACTGTGTGCGTTCCTGCCGTGCGAGCAGCGTCCGCGGCCGGGGGTATCCATCAAGCGTCCGTGCAGCGTGCTCATCCGAAGACTGAGTATACGCGTCGGCGCACGTGCCACCTGTCCATGCTCGCACTGGTCGAAATCCGAAGCCGTGGCGGCTTGCGACGACATGACGGCTCGGAATGGCGGGCACAAGAACGAACTGACCGAGGCCTGCCGCCAACTGGCGGGCATCGGGTGCTCCATCCAGCAAGACGTGCCGACGAGCATGTGGGCCCCAAACAAGTCGATCATGGCCCCGAGCAGCTCATTGCCCACTCGGAGTTGCATCATCTGTCTAGGCGTGACAAGTAGTTTACCCCAGAACTCGTCATGCGACCGAAATGGAGGGGGGCCGCCATCATCAGCCCAACGTATAGCAGACCAAGTCTCACAGGGGGGCCCCCGCCCGAGAGAACGACGCGCCTGGAGCGTATGTGCTCCTTCCATGTATCTAAGGTCTTCCTGCACATCATGTCGCCCATCACCGCATCAATCGCAATATCTATGGACAAGACAATGATGGCGAAGTTGGGGAGGTAGTGGGACCATTCGACACAGGACTGAATGTCGCCGGGACGGCGGCGACCACAGTAAAGGTTAAACACAAAATACTCAGTGCGCCTTATGGCAGCGGGCATGGGGTCGGCGGCATAGCCAGTGTAGTGTTCAGTAAGGAACATACGCGTAGGGTATCGCTCGCTCTGGTGGGGCGGCCACTGAACAGGGGCCGCATTCTGTTCAGCTGGCTGTGGTGGTAGGGGCTGTAGCATCTGTATGGTCTCCGGTGTTAGGGCAGGGTCGGACTGCAACAGTAGGTATCTAGCATCATCCTGAGTCATTCGTGTCAGCATACTAGTGGCCAGCTCCGTAAGGGGGCCGGCGGCGTTCGTAGTAGGTACGACAGCATGACGACGAGGGATGGGGACCTTGCCAGACGGGACTCGCCTGGCTGTAGTGTCCGGGGCAGGCCCGCTCAGGTGGTAGCTAGCCGCGCACGTGGCCGTGGGCACTAGCTCTAGGGTATCTGGGTCTAGCCGTCCTGAGACCGTAAGAATCGCGGCACATAGACATCTAGGGGCGTCGAGAGCTAGGTGATCAATCAGGTGGCGTCGGTCATAGAATACAGATAAGCAGGTAATACACTGCCCGTCCGTGCGTGCATATCCCCGTGCAGTAGTGGTAAGCTGCCGGTGTAACCGAGACACATGAGTACGTCAGCTACTGTGCCGTGGGAAGGACTGGGCACACCATGGGCATTCGTACCGTCGCACCGCTGCGGGAACAGGGGGGTCTATCAGAAGGCCCCGATCGTCTGTACAGACCCGGGGGGGAACACCTGCTGGTATGGCATCAGCGAAAAACGTCTTCTCAACTGGCTCGGCAAGGACATTGCGCGAGTGCTGTTGGGCAGACGCATATGCAGCAGCACGGGCGAGGTGCTCCCACCCAGGCTGGCTCTTGCGCACGAGGTTCCCCCAGGGCTCCAAGTCGTCAGCGGGGGGCGGCAGCTCGGCGCAAACTCTCACCGTGGTACGTAGCCACTCCAGGTCAGCAAACAAAAGTCCGAGTCCGGTCGTGCACGCTGGGCGGGGTGCGTGGCGCCCCATTCTGCTGCAAGTAGGGCAAAGGCAAGCTGAGGACCACTGTGGTACAGCGAGCCAAACAACCGAAGGCGTGCGCACCGCAACGAAACCTCTGGCGTGGGTCGATGCAACCTGGCCAGAACGAGGGCATCCAAAACCTGGGGCCCAGATTCCTGAAAGCGCACTCGAGCTGCAGCTCTGTAAACCTGCAGTACAGAGCTGTGGAGCAGTCGTGATTCCCCTTGCGCAAGAGCGGGCCATGCACCCGCGTTGTAAAGACGTCCCGAGAGCACCAGGATGTCGGCCAGCGTAAGCCGTGAGTCCTCGTCCAGGGTGGCCGTGGCGAATACTCGCCTGCGGAGGACCTGGAGGGACGAGGCCGTGGTCCGGTGTCAGGGAGCCACACGACACAAAAACGGACCCGAGATGCACGTAGTTGGGCACCACAGGGGACCGAAGGGTGCCTGAAAGCTCGGAGGTTCCACGAACATACCCGCCCTGCTGGTGCCAAACCTCATGTCGCGCTGCCTTGGTCCCAGGCCCCCGTAAATTGAGGAGAGCAGCGGTTTTGGTGGCACCGATATTAAGCAGATGCCCCCTTCTGGCAAACGTGTCGGAAACGATGACTAGTATCTTGCATAAAGCAGGGTACGCATCGCATGCTGGCATCATCACAACCACTGTGCCGTCGTCGGCGTAAGCTATATCCGCCAGTGAGGTGGCATGTACGGCGGTGCCGGCCAATAATGCAGTGAGGCTTCTGCCGTCGTGTGCAACCAGTGTGGCGGTAAGACCTTCAGCTTCTAGCGCCGTCCGAACATCACGCACGCAGTCAGCCATTTGCAGCTCGTAAAGGACATCTGCGAGCGGCTGTCCCGGGAATGCCGAGCGTTGGGGAAGTGAAACCTGCCGAGGCCCCGCGCAAACAAACCAGGGGGCCTGGTAACACTGCGTAACCTGAGCGACGACGTGCGGGTCCACTGTGGAGCGTTCCAAGGAGGCCCCATGGTCGCGTAAGCGCGCGGCCAACTCGTGCATGGCCGCGGGGGGCAGGCCAGCTGATTTTCGCGATATGTGCGATCGAGTCGTCGTCGAGGGTGGAGCGAATGAGGAAGCCACGAATGGCTCGATAAAACGCCTGTGTCACGTCCAGGAACATGCTACCAAGAGCCAGATTGCGAGCCCGAGCCAGTGCCTGTGCCGGTCGCAAACAGTACGATGCATGTGTCGTGCCGCGCCCTGGCAATCCTCCAAACTGGGTCTCGCCAGCCTCCTGGGTAAGCCAGGGAATTAGCTGAGCCCGCAGACAGCGCCGTGAAGCCTTGCCAATCTGGGAAGAGACCAGGATGGACCTGGAGCTGGAGCACTGGGAGGGGTCAGCCTGGCCAGCCTTGATCAGGTCCCTGTAAAATCCCCCTTTCCATTGCAGTGGTTCAACCAACGTAAGCGAGCATTTCAGCTGCAGAGCGTACTAGTACTCAGCCAAGACCGACGCATGGGCCCGCAAGAGCCCTCCTGTGATGCCGTCGCACCCCGCCGCGGACCGCTTGCTTTGACGGCAAGACCATTGGAAGTCCGCCAGGGACGGCAAAGATGCAAGGGTGACCGGGTGGGAGGACATCCGGGCGTACGGGTCACGATAAAAGTAGCCTTGGAAGTGACGAGCTTCGACGGCAGGCATGGTGGCGGCAAATTCCTGGTCTGCGAAGTGCTGCTGCCACCTCTGTGCTACCTGTTCGTCACTTGCGATCGGTTGACCCCCAACGTCGCGAAGTATCGGCAAGACACGATCATAACGGCGACGTTTCGACACAGCCCCGATCCGACGCAAAGCTGCAACAGCCTCCGTAAACTGCCTGCGATCCCATGCTACTCTGACACCTCTGGCCACTTCTGCACAATGTCTCGCAGAGTCATGACTGGTAGACTGCTGTGTGACGCACGATGCGGCACGTAAAAAGATCATACTGGTGGCCCAGAAACAGCCAAGCCATTGTCGGGCCCGAGACAGTACGGTGTCCAGGGCAGGGGGCGACGTCGACGCAGGGCCGGGCGGGTCACCGTCCGAGGTTAGCAAGTCGGGCAGCCCAGGGCGAGCACGAGTCTGCAGTAATGCTAGAGTCGGCAGCCGACCGAGCCTCCATAGTCCAGCTAAGTGGTGACTTGTGAAAGGCGGGAGTGTCGTACGGCCAGTAGGGCCGCGCAGAGGGGTCGCAAACGCACGAGCGGCATCGTGGGCAGCATGGCCAGCATATGCTACGGCATAGCAAGCATCGGCAAACAAACCTCGGGCAGGACCATCACGCAAGGCATAGCGCCACTGTAACCTGCGGTAACAAAACCACTCGTCAGCACTGGCACTATCTGTGGCCCAAGCAGTAAAAAACACAAGCTAGTAGCAACTGGGAGAGCCGTCGTCGCATTGTGCGCAACCACCTCCGACCGTCGGTCCTGCTGTCCATTGGGGCAAGTGAGTGTTCCGAAATCCAGTTCTGTCCGGGGCGCCGTCCAGCTGGGGATTGTTTGGGGGGGGCGCCTCGTCAACGGCCCGCTTCAGCTGATCATTAAGATACTGGGCATGGCCATCTGGGTGCATGTCGAATTTGGGCTGCGGAATCGCACGCAAGGCATCGTGAAAGATCTGATACCGCACAGGGTCGTCATACTTGTCGGGGTCGTGCACAAGTTTGGGCCAGCGGGAGGCGAGGGGCACTGCTGTGGTAGGGGGCACCTGCACATCAGCCGCCACAACAAAGTGGTCGTCATTCCGAAGGGAAAGGTCCAGATCCACTTCCCCCCCTTGCCGAGGAACGTTCATGAGCCGATCGAGTGGGACCGTCACATACTCAATGCGGCGTCGGGGAACTTCACCGCGCGAGCGAGGAGGGAGCCAAGTACCGTGGACCCCAGAGTGAGAGTCCAAAAACAAACGTGGCGGGCAAGCACTGTTTGGTGGTCCGAAGAATGTCGTGAAAACGTAAGCCAGTAAGGGTTTCAGACTCGGGCGCCACCGGGCCGACGTGCTCTGACTGTACCGATCCAACTGTAGCATTGGCATCGAGCAAGCAATAGAGAGGAGCGGGTTGGGCACGACTGTTAACTGCATCCTCCATCTGTGACCACCACTGATCAATCGCTGTGGCCGTGTAACGTGAGTGCGGCGCATGCCCGACAAGCACATCCATGCCCAAACCCGGTGGTGCACGAATACTGACAAGCATGTGACGTGGTGAATATGACAGGACGCGCACGTGGCGTCGCTCTAGCACGCGTCCGGGCATATTCACGCTGAGTGTTGATCCACAAAGCGACCCCAAGACGCCCCTGCGGCCCGGCTGCAGACGTGAGCACACAAAAAGTTACCAGCGTTCGTCCACGCATTACGGCGTACACGCGTCTCTAGGGCACCCACAATAAATAAGCCATGTTGTGCAAACTGCGCCGCCAATGCCATCGTCCGTCCGGGTATGTCGAGACCAGTCGCATCCTGATAGCGACGCCTGAGACGACTCCCTCCTCCCCGATGCTTCGTCCTGCGCGGCCGGAGAGCAAGGACACTTGCCACGGCTAGTCGCAGGACGGAATGGGCAGAGGCTGTGGCAGGATCTCGAGGGACGCTCGAGTTTTCCTGTCCGCGTCCAGCATCGGGCGACAAGAAGGCCAGTGAGGGACACATGAGAGGGGGCAGTACGGGAGGCAGGGGATGCATGCCAACTTTCGGGAACTGCCCTGAACTGGCGCGGTGGTCGGAGGCAAGCCACATCCAAGGCACGGCGGCTGTAGCCGCACGCAGTGGCGCCCACGGCTGAAACGTCGGCTCCACCGACGGCGCAATACCCATAGAGGCCAATCGTGCGATAGCATCTGCAAGTTCATTCCGTGGGTCGGCACAGTGTCCATGTACATGCAACCATCCCAGACGTACCTGTGTTCTCAGTAGCTTGAGGACCCCATCGAGCAACTGTGGTAGGTCCCCGCATGAGCCATACCGCACCCCACCCGCAGCCGCCTGTACCACCACGAGCAAATCAGTATATACTGTGATCGGGTATCGTTGATATTGTGTCGGAACTTGCAGGGACCAGAGCACAACACACAGCGCGGCTTGAAATTCGGCGGCACCTGAGACACTAGTAACCTGATCGCAGAGAGTGGGATCCACACCTGTGAGATATCCTTCGACCCGATATCGACCGTCGGACGACACTGCACAAAGTATCCAGGCCCAAGAAGGTGGCCCGCCCAGCAGAGCGTGTTTCGAGCCTCCAGACCCATCGGTATGAACCTCGTAGCGCACGATTTCCGAATCCAGGACGGGGGGGTGAGCTCCGAGGGTATCCAAAAACTGGCAAGTACTACTATGGAGATATGGTTTAAAAGGACAAGAATCGGATGACTGATCGAGACCGAGAAAGAGAGGTGTGAGAGACGATTCAGCAGGCCAGGGCTCGGCTAGCAGGCGAAAGAGCTCCTGGCAGTCGGGAAGAGGGCAAGGCGGGCGCTCGTCCACGGGATCCTCCCGTGGAGGCGCCTGGGGGGCAGCCGGCAAAATGCGGGCCGCTGACAGGCCGCGCGGCGCCTGCTCCGGGGCAGGCGTCCCAGGTGCCGCGGCCTGCGGGGGTGACATCACCCCGGCGACGACTCAGAGCTGTCTTCTTGTCCACGAGCAGGGCGTACGGGCGGGCTGCGGCTGGCCAGCATGCGCCCCGGGCGCAGCGGCGGCCCCTCGCGCCCCTTGGGCGAGAGGGCACGTGGGTCGTCCACCCGCCCAGGCGGCGCGACCGCCCCGCGCCCGCGATGCGAGTCCGCCTCTTGCTACCGATGGGCAGCATCCTGCTGTCGCTGCATGGCCTGCTGCAGGCCCTGCTGCCCTGGCGGCCTCGCGGCTCGCTTGACGTCCTTGGCCGCCTGGCGCGCCTCCTTGGCCGACTGCTTGCGCGCCGCCTCCAGCCGTCGCGCCTCCTCAGGCGTCGGGCTGCGGCCCTCGCGCGCCGCGGCCTCGGCAGCTGCCTCCATGCCCGCAGGCGGGGCCTCCGCGGCGGGCGGGCGGCGCTGGGCGGCGGTGGCATCCGCAGCGGCCGCAGGGCCAGGCGGCGGCGCGGCGGGCCCGGCCACGGGGCCAGGCACGTCGGGCGCGGGCGCGGCGCCGGGGCTGCCCGCGGCCAGAGCGGTCTGCAGCGAGGCCAGGACGCAGGACATCTTCGCCATCTCCGCCGCCAGCTGCAGCTGTCCCGCCTGCAGCTGCGCGACCACGGCGACGGCCGGCGGCTCCTGCGCGGGCGGAAGCACCAGCAGCGGGCGGCATGGCCTCGTCGGCGCCGCCGACTTCGACGAAGCCTCCATCCTCAGACTTGGCGGCCGGCGTCATCTCCTCGAGCTGCTTCCAGCAGCAGCTGCGCACGAGCGAGCTCCTGCTCCCGCTGCTGCGCCTTCTCCTCCAAGTGCGTCAGCTCGTCGCGGCAGGCGACGACGGCGGACTGAGCCTTCTCCAACTTCGTCTGCGCTCGAGCCACGAACGCACGTTGACGGTCGCAGCGCGCTCCAGGGCTGCGAGCAACAATGATCATACACAGGAGGGCAGCGTGCTCGGCTTCCTGGGCCTCGAGCTGGGCCGGCTGCACTCCGAGGCCGCGAGCCGCTCGAATGTGCTGGCCAGTCGCCGCCGCCGTCTGCTTCGGGCTCTTGCGGTGGGCGGCCAACTCCTTCTCCGAAGACGGCGGCTCCACCCAGCACCGGTGCTTGCGAGCAACCTCAGGGACCCGCCTGCAGCTCAGGGCCCGGAGCGTCGGCGCGGCCCATGCGGCGGCATCGGCATGCACGTGCGGCACAGCAGATCGCCGACGGCATTCGCTATGCCGCAGGCCGGACACCACCAGCACTGCGGCGGGGGCGGCGGCACAGCGCCCAGCCAGGGCTGCAGGCCGGGCTGCAGGCCGACGCCCTTGCCCAGGCCAGGCACGCCCGCCCCGCCCTTGGCGCCGGCGCCGCCTTTGGCGCCGCCACCAGCGCAGCCCCGGCCGCCCGCAGCGCCCTTGCCACCGCCACCAGCGCCGCCCTTGCCCATCATGGGGTCGGCGCTGTGGTGGGCGGCCAGGCGAGCGCGGGCGGCCTGCACGCGGCGCTCCTCCGGGAGCGCGAGCCGCGCGCGGGCGCGCGCGACGCTGAGCAGCGTCCGCGCCTGGCCGCGCAGCCAGCGAGCCCGGCGATGCCAGGCCGGATCAGGGCGCGCTCGGCGCCGCCCGCGGGGCGTGACGCCGGGGCGCGGTGCAGGCGCGCGGCGCGCGCGGCACGCCTGGCGGCGGCGCACGGCGCGCGGTGCGCGCGGCACGGCTAGCGCGCAGCACGCCGGGCGGGCGCGGCGGCCCGCGCGTATGGCAGCTGTCCTGCGGCGGTCGAGGTTCGCAGCGCGCGGTACCCTGTACCGAGGCGCTGCACCCAAAACCTCGAGCCGGGACGGCGGCTGGAGGGAGGAGGGAGGAGGGAAGAGGGAGGAGGAGGAGGAGGAGGAGGAGGGGGAGGAGGAGGAGAAGGAGGAGGAGGGGCGGGTCGGGCGGGCAAGCCCTGGCGAGCGGGTCGGCCGGGACACTGACGCTGACGGGCGGGCCTCAAGCAGGCGAGCGGGCGGACAGTAGCGGGCAGGTCGGGCGGGCGGTCTCGAACGGGTTGGTCGGGTGGGCGGGCCCTAACAGGCGGGTCGGGCGGGCGGGGCCCCGTAACGACTCTGCACACTGCGCAGAAACCTCAGGCGAGAGCACAAGCCCTGAGTAGAAGTCCTGAGCGAGAACGCGTGAAGGAGTCCCGCGCAAGAGCGCGATGCTGAGTAACTTGTTAAGAAGTGGCAGGCTGAAGCCGCTGTTGTGGCAAATCGGGGGCCACGGGCGCAGCCAGAGGCGAAAGACTCTGCTTCATTGAATAACAAGGTGAACATCCTGGAGGGAGCACTCTGCTTGAAGAACCACCATGGGCACCGAGGGGTGCCAACAATACTTCTTCTTCAGAAATGAGCGTTCAGAACCAACCATAATGTAAAGACTGCTCGACCTTATCTTCCAATTCGACAGCCAGCATGTATCTCCCGAGCCCCCGATGCCAGCCCTCAACTACATCTTCGACCGTACACCATTCGGGATATATATATATGTATGTATATATAGGTGTATGTATATATGAATATATATATATATATATATATATTGCTCACCAGCCACGTGTAGTTGGCGCAGCCCCTGAACCAGGAACACGAAGGATGTAGGCAACGAAAGAAAGCGACGAGGAAAATAATGCGGGCAGAGAGGAAAGAGGCAAGAGGCAACACAGGGGTGGACCCAAACGGTGTTTTGGCGATTTCGTGGGCAATTTTCGTTTCGATCCTGTTTTGCGCTAAATGCGGATTGACGACAAAACGATGAAACACGATAACAAAACGAAAACGAACACCACCGTTTAGGTCCTGCCCTGGGGCAACATGGGAGGGATAATCATGGAGCACGTGTGAAATTAGCAAGAGAGAAACGTGAAGCAAGAAAACAATCGGCAAAACCAGACGGGCGGGTCGGGCGGATGGACCGTAACGAACGGGTAGGGCGGGCGGACCCAAACGGGCGGGTCGCTGAAGCGTGAGTCCTGGATGAATCGCGAGGAAGTCTCTAGTGATAGCGCGATTCCCAAGTAAACCACGAGGGTATTCAAAGCGAGACCATGATTCCTGAGTGTCGACGCCCGGCGTCTGAGTAAATTGTGGGGAAGTCCTGCGCGAGAGTACAATTCTCGGGCAAATTGCAAGAGTGCATTCAGCGAAAACCTGATTCCTCTACACATTTGTAACAAGTGTCAGGCGGGAACCGTTGTTGTTATAGTTCGGGGGGGGCAACCACACAATTTGAAGACCCAAGCCTGTCCCTGGTAATTCAATGAGTGCGAGCCCTGGGGTGAACACTTTAGTTTAAACCCTCATCTATTACCGAAAAGGGGTGCACCAACAATTTTTGCTGCAGGAGTGAGAACTCATCAGCAATGATTTTGCTACTGGTCGCTTTCATATGCATGCGTGACATGTATATCCCAAGCAATCTGCACACGATCTCTTCATCTTCGAACGTAACCCCTTTGGGGGCATATCTTCCTCACCTGCCACGCGTAATTGGCGCAGCCCATGAACCAGGAAGAGGTAGGGATACAGGAAACGAAACAAACGAGGAAAACAATAGGGGAAAAAAGGAGGAGGAAAGGGGGAAGAGGGAGGCACGAAAACAAGCGGCAAAACTAGACGGGCGGGTTGGGAGGGGGGACGTTCACGGACGGGTCGGGCGGGCGGACCCTGACAACCGGGTCGAGCGGGCGGGTCGCTGAAACATGAATCCTGCATGACTCGCGAGGATGTCTTTAGCGATAGCGAGATTCCCAAGTAAATGTCGGGAAGTCCTGGGCGAGAGCACGGTTCTTGAGCGTCGAGGACGTGGCCCCTGAATAAACTTACCAGAAAGCCCATCCGGGCGCGCGATTCCTGTGTAAATTGCGAGGGAATGATAAGTGGGAACGCGATTTTCAATCAGTTGTGAGGATGTATCGGGCGGGGGCCGTTGTTGTTATAATCCGGGGGCAACTGCAAATTCAATACCGAAGCTGATCCTTGGTAATTGAAGCACGTGCGAGCCCCAGGAGGGGCACTTCAGTTGAAAAACTCATATAACACCGGAGGGAGTGGACCAACAAGTGGCACGTGTGCCATGGCTCTTGCACACAACGGAAAGGGGGAGGGTCGGAGGGGTGCGCCGTGCCGAAATAAAAAAGGGGTCGGGGTGGAGGGGCGCGTTGGCTTGTGAGTGGGTGCGCTGGCTGGTGGGTCGGGTGGACGCGGAAGGGGGCGCGCGGGGAAGGAGCGAAGGCCGTGCTGAAAAAAAGGGGTCGCGGGGCGGAAGGGGCGCGCTGGCTGGTGGGTGGTGGGGATGCGGTGTGCGTGTGTGTGTGTGTGTGTGTGTGTGTGTGTGTGTGTGCGTGCGTGCGTGCGTGCGTGCGTGCGTGCGTGCGTGCGTGCGTGCGTGCGTGCGTGCGTGCGTGCGCGCGTGCGTGCGTGCGTGCGTGCGTGCGTGTGCGTGGTGCGTGCGTGCGTTGCGTGCGTGCGTGCGTGTGTGTGTGTGTGTGTGTGTGTGTGTCGTGCCGTGCCGTGCCGTGCCGTGCCGTGCCGTGCCGTGCCGTGCCGTGCCGTGCCGTGCCGTGCCGTGCCGTGCCGTGCCGTGCCGTGCCGTGCCGTGCCGTGCCGTGAATCCGCCGGCCCCCTTGTGGGGCCACCAGGCTGCGAGGCACGGGTTCGCAGTTTCCAGTACCAGTTGTAGCTTGTAGTTTCCAGTGTTACAGTTCTGCTTCTTGCTGGTTACTGTAACTAGTTGACTTCTTGCTGGTTACCTAGTTGATTGACCGCGCGAGGGGGGGGGAGGCCCAAACGGGATTTTTAGCGTCCCCTGGGCGCGTTGTCTGAATTGCTGGGGGGGCTCGAAATCGACACCCCTCACGCAGATCCGCGGGGTCAGGGTCCAAAAACACATGGGATTTGCCACATTTCTGAAATTCGGTGCCACCCCTCATGCAGATCCGCAGGGTCAGGGTCCAAAAACACAAGGGATTTGCCACATTTCTGAAATTCGGTACCACCCCTCACGCAGATCCGCGGGGTCAGGGTCCAAAAACACAAGGGATTTGCCACATTTCTGAAATTCGGTGCCACCCCTCACGCAGATCCGCGGGGTCAGGGTCCAAAAACACAAGGGATTTGCCACATTTCTGAAATTCGGTGCCACCCCTCACGCAGATCCGCGGGGTCAGGGTCCAAAAACACAGGGGATTTGCCACATTTCTGAAATTCGGTGCCACCCCTCACGCAGATCCGCGGGGTCAGGGTCCAAAAACACAGGGATTTGCCACATTTCTGAAATTCGGTGCCACCCCTCACGCAGATCCGCGGGGTCAGGGTCCAAAAACACAAGGGATTTGCCACATTTCTGAAATTCGGTGCCACCCCTCACGCAGATCCGCGGGGTCAGGGTCCAAAAACACAGGGGATTTGCCACATTTCTGAAATTCGGTGCCACCCCTCACGCACATCCATCGCAAGGCGTGGTAACCCAAACTGCGAGTACTCCCTCGGCCCTGTAATCCCAAGGTGTGGTAACCAAGCTCGTAAACCATACACGTCTTACCAATCGCCCTGTGTGGTAACCCCTCTTGTGATCAGTTGGTTTTGCCGATTGCGAATCGGCCTCGCATGAAGTTCCGATACTGCTGCACGACAGCGCCAAAGCCTCATGACTTAGCTCTTCCATGGCCCATTCTCCGAGAGAGGGGGCCGGCGGCAGGGGGCGAAGCCCTTACGGATAAAGGGGTCGGGGCGGAGGGGCGCGCTGGCTGGTGGGTGGGAGGATGCGGAGGGGGT
>CAUYUJ010008601.1:0-39117 GCA_963575745.1 Prorocentrum cordatum | reverse complement strand
CTGGTAAGAACAATGTCGCGGACGTGCTGACCAAGAGCGTGGGTGGATCTCTCTTGAGGAGACACATGGCGACGCTCAACATCTGGGATCGGGCACCGAGTTCGACCCAGAAGGATATCAAGTGAAGGAGTGGATCGAATCCATGCTCCGCTACCTGTGGGGCTGAATGAGTTTCCGCCGGTGGCGGTATGATCGCACCGGACGGGTGAAGTGAGGGGCTCGCGGCATGGCCGCAGCCTGGCTGACGAGATGGGCGCGTCGGCTTGGACGCGCCCGCGTGTGACGTGGAGATGGGCGTGTCGGCTTGGACGCGCCCGCGTACGACGCATGTCGTGCCTGGCCGGGTTGGCGGCCAGGCCCGAGGAGGAGTGATTCTGACACCCTCCTCCGTGTACCCATTTTGGCTCAAGATGGAAAAGAGATATCTTGTCCATCGGCATAATATATCATCATTCTTGCTTCATCTAGGACCGAGGATCGATGAGGCTTCTGGGCGGTTCCGGGCCATCTGGGAGGTCCTAGATGGTTTTGTTTCGACGGTCCTGCGGGGTCCTCTCGCTGTGGTGAGGCGCCCCCCTGGTGGTGGCACCCCCGTGGCGCTGCCTGGCAGGAGGCCGTGTGCGGAGACATCTAGATGCGAGCTGCACCCAGCGTGCAGCGTGGGAGAATGACGGGGGGGACGCAGGGAGGGAGGGGGCCCTCCATTCGGAGCGCTTTTAGCGGCGCTTTTCGGGATGCGCGTGGGGCCCCCTTCAGCATACCCTTTGTGGCGGTTTTCGAGGCTTCCTTTGGGGGAGCCCTTCGGGGTGGCCCTGGGGCCGGCTTTCGGGGCGGCCTCGAGGGAGGGAACTCAGAGGAGGAAAAGGTACCACTACCGCTCCCCTTGCCTTCTGTTCTGCTTTCTGGGCCTCCTTTGATTTGAGGCCCTCGTCGCCACGGCTGGATTCGCTTCGAAATTCTGGTCAGAACGCACCCCAGGAGAGGTCCTGGGCGTAGCGGTATCGGTACCTTTTGGTTTCCCCAGGGACGAGGGTGAGCGGGAGAGGCGGCGTTGAGAGGAGCTCCCGCAGAGGAGATCAAACGGGAATGGGGAGGGGAACACAGGGAGTCGAAGAAGATCAACCACCAGCGAAACGAGAAGAGAGAGAGAGAGAGAGAGAGAGAGAGAGAAAAAGAGAGAGAGAGAGAGAAAGCGCACATCTATCGGGAACGGAGACCTCCGGGGAGTCACGGAGGAAGCGAGAGCCACGACTAGTGCATGAGAGCGAGCGTAGCGCGCAGAGCGAGAGCGCGCGGAGGCGGGCGGGAGAGGCGGAACGAGGCAGCCGGCAGGGGAGGGGGAGGAAGGGCGGGCGAAGCAGCGCCGAGAGGAGCGCGGCGCTCAGCTGGCCTCACCTCCTCCAGCTCCTGCTCTTCCTCCTCCTCCTCCTCCTCGATCCTCCTCCTCCTCGATCCTCCTCTTCCGCCTCCTCCTCGATTCTCGTCGATCCTCCTCCTCCTCCTCCTCCTCGTCCTCGTCCTCGCCGCCCTCCTCGCCGTCGTCGCCCTCCTGGTTCAGGAGATGTAGGGAGAGGTGGAGGAAGGAGAGAGGCCGGAGTAAGGGCGAGTGTCGGCTCCGCGCGCTGGGGAATTGGGGCGCGCGGGCTTCGAGCCAGGGAAGGGGGGGCTCGGAAGAGGGGGCTTTCGAGGTCGGCACAGAAGTCCTCGGCAAGGCAAGCAAAAAGGAAGAATCGCCCAGGCAGAAGAGGAACACAGGAACACGGTCCCGGGCCAGGGGTCCAGGCCGGGCGGGGAGGTGGCTGGCTTGGGTGGAGAGGAGGGGAGGGGGGTTCTGTAGCAAATCATGGGAGGTTCATGTACCCTCGCAATTCCATCTTTAGCGTCGACTAGCGTCGATGAGCATTTGGTAGTCGATGAGATAGCGCCGATTTAGCGTCGATGAGCGTCGATGAGCGTTCTAGCGTCGATTAGCGTCGTTTTAACGTCGATTTAGCGTCGATTAGCGTCGATTCGCGAAAGCCGACAAGATGGTATGGGAAGCTCCCATGAGTTGCCACCGGAGGGGGGTACGGGAGGGCAGCGGGCGATGGGCCAGGAGAGGTGCTGCGCGGAGGGCAGGGCAGACGACTCGGCCATGCCACGTGTCTGCTGAACGGCCCCCGTGGCGACGAGGCGCACCTCCTGCGCGGTGCGGATCCGGACTCTGGGCTGGAAGGGCTGCCCGAGAGGCGTCCCCCCCCCGCCGTCTCGAGCGCTCTCTCCCGTGGAAGTTTGGGGCAACTCGTTGGGTGTGACGTGCTGCGCGTGTCATTCATTTGTGTGTTTTGTTTTTGTCTGCTTGTGTGTGTGTGTGTGTTTTGTTTTGTATTTTGATTTGATTTCAGTATGTGGGGATGGTTGTCGCGCCGTGGACTGCTTCCTGCGGGCCCCGGTGCCCCAGACATGGTGTGCCCTCAGAGGCCCGAGCGAAGAAACGCCCGGGCACCGCGGGCGAGTCTGTCTGTCTGTCTGTCTGTCTGTCTGTCTGTCTGTCTGTCTGTCTGTCTGTCTGTCTGTCTGTCTGTCTGTCTGTCTGTCTGTCTGTCTGTCTGTCTGTCTGTCTGTCTGTCTGTCTGTGTGAGTGTGTGTGTGAGTGTGTGTGTGTGTGTGGCTAAACCCTTTTCTTGGTACCAGCAGCACAGATGCCCGTTTCAGCAGCATCGCTACTATGCCATGTACCGCGTCCACCACGGCGTCACTATGATGCAGCAGCGAGGGCCCTTTGCGCTTGTGCACCGCGTTCTGAGCTCAAAGCTTGTGGTGTGCACCTGTCCTCCATGAGTCCTCGCTGCTCTCCTCCTCCTGGGCCGTCTGGTGCGTGACCTGGGCCGCTCGCGCAGGGGCTCCTCCTTTCCAGAGGGGGCCGGCTCCGAGAGCGCGGGAACCTTTCCTACTGCGCTCCACGCCCCGCGCAGCCTCGGGCGACCCTGGTGGTCTGAGCCGCGCCGCGTCGACTCGGCGGTGGCCCGAGAACGGTGGTCAAGGGTGATTGCCGCGGAGCGGCCCCGAGGATCGGCCTACGTCGGCCGGCCTGCGCCAGCTGTCGGAAAGCCGCGATCTCACGTGCAGAGCGGCGACCTGGGCGGCTTTGCCGCGCCGCGCCGCGTCGACCTTGGTGGCGATCCTGGAACGGCCGTTCAAGGTTCCCAGACCCCCTCGAGTCATGAAACAATCACGACGGAAGGTTTTTCGCTACTTTAGGCCTCTGGGAGCCTTTACCAGGTCTCGGGACCGTCAAAAGAGTAGCGCAGGATGAAAAGTTGGCCCCGGGGAGTGGGTCGAGACCTCTGGGGGTCGATTTTTTATGAAAAAGCATGACATCGAGTTTCGTGGTTCGTGGGCGAGAAACATAGCCGTATCCGCGGTCTCGCGGGCCAGGCCCCTGGGCCGCGACCCCGCGCATACGGGGCATTTCTGTCGCGGATGCACCAGGGGGAACGTATTCGCGCGACCGCGTATCTGCGGGATCGCGCCCCAGAATCCAGACCGCGAGGGCGCGGATATGGATATTTGGGATATTTGTTCGCTGGTCGTGATGCCGCCAGCGGCCCCGAGGATCGGCCTTCATCGGCCAGTCTGCGCTAGCTGTCGGAAATCCGCGATCGTCCTGGTGAGGTTCGGGTTGCGCAACGACAGCCCCCTCTCAGGTAGTCCTGGCTGGCCTGAACACGCCCCTCGAGCATCGGGGCTCAAGGGACGGGGGTCAATGCAACCGAGGGTCAGCCAAAGCGCCGGACCTTGCAGGATCGTGCAGAGCCAGGGTTGCACTGACCCGGGTCAGCGTGCAGGATCCGGCAGGATCCTCCAGGATTCTGGGGGATCCTGCGATGCCGGACTGACCCGGGTCTGCCTTGACCTGGGTCAGTCAATCCCCAGGAGTAGTCCCAGTAGGCCTCAGCATGCCCCCCGAATAGTCCAGGGCGATCTCGACACCGCAACCCTGGGGCGTGGAGCGCCCCAGGGGCGCCGCTGGAGGCGGCGCCGGGGTGTTGAGGCCGCTCTGGACTGTTGGCAGGGCCTGATAGATCCAGCCGGGACTACTCGGGGGGCTTGTTGAGGCCAGTCAGGGCACCCTCGGGGGCTGTCTCTGCGCAGCCAGAAGCCTTACACGCCTTTCAGGGCTGACGGATCCGCGCGGTGCCGGGAACCAGTGCCCGCTTCGTCATGGCACGAACCAGCCGTGGATGGCCTCGCCATGGCGCCGAGGCAATGAGGGCGGCCTCGGAGGGCCCCGCCGCCGCAGCGCCGAGAGGAAGGCGGCCTCGGACAACGCGAAAGACCTCGGGGAGTGGCTCGCCGTCATCTACAAGAAGACGCGCCTGGCCGCCATCACTCAGGAGCTCTGCGAGGTCACAGTCAGATGCCTCTGCGATGGGGCCAGGGGCTCAAGGAGCGGCACCATGCTGGGCGCGCTCGACAGCGAGGACACGGTGAGCTCGGACTTCACGACGGAGCTGGATGACGGCCCCATCCCGGGCAGCCCCGCGAGTCCGGATGTCGGCATTGATGTCGACAGGTTCACGGGCGCACTGCTCGAGTGAGCGGGCGGACTCTAGAGCGCCCTTCCCTCCGCGTCCTCCTTCCTCCTCTTCTTCTTCCTCCTGTGTCGAGCTTGTTGGCGGCTTCTGCTGAAGCTGGGAATTCAGTTGCGCGAGCTTTTGGATGTCGCAGTTTGCAGCCTGCCCTGCACCCGCGCTCGCACCTCTTCTCTCCTCGGCCTGGGGTCGGTAGGCGCCACAGGGTCCCAGGCCTCACCGCCGTGCCCACATCTGGTCTCCGATGGTCTGCCAGGGCTCGGGCTCTGCTGTTGCATGGCCCTGCTGTGCCCCCCTCTGGCCTCCGTTGGTCCGCCACGATTCGGGCGCTGCAGGCCTACCTCTGCGATGAAGCATCGCGCAGGAGGCAGCCTTGTCTGGTCTCCTGGTCGGGCCTCCTCTGGTCTCCGATGGCGGCCACACGGATTTCACTGCTGGCCTCGACTTGGTTTTGATGAAGAATCCGTCGGCGCTTTGTTTTTGGACGGCCCTCTTGTCCAGAAGGCACGCTCCAAGCAGGGCTGTTGTATTGCAGTCGTTCTCTTCTCCTCCCTCCTCCTCCCCCTCTTCTTCTTCCTCCTCCACTACGTATATAACAAGAATCTTGAGCAAGGCAGCGCACCTCAGCATATTGTTCAGTCAGAGGCCTGGTACCATAGTGTGCATTATAGGCTCGGCCATCGCCGAGTGTTTGAGGTGCGTTGCGCCCTCGAGTCGCGATTAAGGGGGCATGTGTCGTTGCGCTGGCATCGCTCCCCAGGGAGAACAAGAGGCGTCTGCATGACACATGACCGTTCGGACCTCCGAGCTCATGTTTTTGCATACGGTGCTTTATTTTTCTTCGAGTTCGAGTATGTGATCGACTACATAACGGATTGACCCCAAATTTGATGACTTTCCCGTCGAATGTGCGAAACATGCGTTGCATAATCTGCACATCTACAGAGCATCAGTTGTTTTTTTCGTAGGTTCGACGGGTAACCCATTTTGCGGCACACCCATTCTGTAGTTCATCTCGTGGTTTCCGCATGCGGTGCTCGGAGGGCTAAGGGCTCTGCTTCGGCTCTGCGGCGCTCCGCGCCCGGCGTCTGCCGCTGGCAGCCGCTGCGGCCCGCCCGCGGCGCGGGGGCCTGGCCGCGGCTTTGCGGCTTGCGTGCGGGCCTGGGCTTTCCGCTGCTCTCGCTCTCGCACACTGGAGACCCATGCCAGGAAACACCCTGCTTGCCTCCAGGGTGCCCTGGGTTTTTTGGTTTCGATGGTTTGGCCGTGGAAATCGTGATGTCCCCACACTCAAAGTCAATGGACGTCCTGGGGTCTCAGGGTTGGGTTTCGTGTGGAAGGTTTCTTGTGGTCGGGCCCCTGACCAAAAACAGGAAGAGCGAAGGAGGATTGTTTGGAGCGGTGCGGACCGGCGAACGTGTATTCCCCACCCGACAGGCTGGGGTTGTTCGACATGGAGGGTTTCCATGTGGGGCGAGACGAATCGTGCGCCAGGTGTGCTGGAAAGGGTTTCCGGCGGCATGCGTCCGAACCCGCAGAGTTCGTACGTGGACGTTGCCTTTGCCGAGATGGGCGACACACGGCATATGCTTGCGCCCACGTGTGCCGCAGGTGGAGCCCCCACTCGCGGCGCTGAGGGTGTTATGCGGGAATGCGCGCCGAACTTTGCGTGCGCGGGGCGGCGTGCGCTCGCGCCCGCTCGAGCCGTACGTGGAATTCTCCATGCGGAGCGCGAGCCGTGTGGTTGGGTGTGCTAACATGGGCGTGGGGCGGCATGCGTCCGCGCCCGTTGGGCCGTACATGCAGCCCCCTCTTTTTCTATGGGAGCGCTCACTGCCTGAGGGTGTGTCGGGGAATGGGTGCGAGGGGGCATGCGTCCTGCGCCCACTGATTGTGGCCGCAGGTGGAGCGTGCGAGCGATGTACCGAGATGGACATATGGACGGATACCAAAAGCAGGGAGAAGAGGAAAACGAAAGAGGATGAGGAGTTTGGAAAAGGAGGATGAGGAACAGGAGAAGGACGGGGAGGAGGGGGGGTGGGCCTGGAGGAAGATGGGGAGGGGGTGAGGACAAGCTAGGTGCGCTCGCGTCATATCTGACATCCTACCCCTCCCTCCCATCCCTTACCATGGCGCAGATCCCTTCTCCACTCGCACAGTCGGATGTCGAGCAGGGCAATGATCCCGAAAGGGTACGCGATGCATTGTAGAGCACGGCATGGCATGGCGTAGAAGAGCACCGTGAAGCGTAGTATCAACCTAGCATTGCATTGCATGCCGTGGCATGGCACGGGAAATGGCGCCAGCGCTGCAGCGGGAGCACGAGTCGAAACGAGCGGAAGCGCGGAAATGAGGCCAGCGCTGCAGCGGGAGCGCGATTCGGAACGAGCGGAAGCACGCCAGAATCGGCCCGGGACGCTTCCCGGGCGCCACAAGCAGAAATTCAGCATTCTCAAAAGAAAAATGTGTATTGGAATGGCCTTTTTTCGGCGCCGCCTCGGAACTCGATTTTCCGGCGCCGGCCGGAACCGGCTCCAGACCCGGCCCGGGCGCCGGCCCGGGCGCCGGCTCGGGCGTCTGGCCCGGGCGCCGGCTCGGGCGCCGGCCCGGGCGTCGGAATCGGTCCGGAGGCCTCCCGGGCGCCGGAAGCAGAAATTGAGCATTTTCAAAACAAAAATGTATGTTAGAATGGCCTTTTTTCGGCGCCGCCTCGGAACTCCATTTTCTGGGGGCGGCCCGAACGGGCTCCAGACCCGCGGCGGCCCGAGCGCCGGCCCGGGCGCCGGTTCGGGCGTGCAGCCCAGGCGCCGGGGGAAATGATGCCAGCGCTGCACCGGGAGCACGATTCGGAACGAGCGGGGCCCGAAAATGAGGCCGCGGCGCCTCAGCGAGAGCAGCATTTTGTGAAAAAAGTGCAGGCGACAACCTTTCTCCGGGGAAACCTGTGTGTAAAAAACAGTACGCGGGGGGGGGGGAAGAACACTCCCAAGACGTCATCACGAAGACAAGGCAGCGGCGGTGTTCTCGCGGCGCTGGGGATTCAACTCTGGGACCCTATACCACACGAGTGCTGGCATTCAAAAAGCACACGTACCAGGGGTTGTCGTCGTCGTCGTCGACGGCGTCTCCACCCTCATCTTCCGCATCGGGGCCAGTTGGCAGGCTGATCTAGGAATCCTTTTCAATCACAACGGATAACGGAGGGCCGAAAAGATGCAACATGAGCGGTGTCCTGGTCTTCAATGGACGTTGCAAGAGCTACTGTTCGTCCTCCCCCTTCCGTCCTTTCCTCCATTTAATTTTGACGCCACCGTAGAACCTGCTGGATGCTCTTGCGCTTCCATAACACAATCCTTCTTGTTCTGGTCGTTTTTCTCGTCGCCATCCTCGCCATCCTTCCTGGAATAGTCCAGGCCCGTGTGTACGGACGTGTGCACCCAAACACATGTTTTTTTTGATTCGTCACCCGATTCCTCGTCCTCATTCTCCCTTCCCCTCCTCCTCCTCTGTCTCCTCCTCCTCCTCGTCCTCCCCCTCCTCACTCCTCATTCACCCTCTTCCTCTTTCTCTCTTTCTCTCTCTCTCTCTCTCTCTTGTTCTTGTTTTCCCTTCCCCGCGGCTTTGTTGTGTTCTTTGTTGCGGATCCTTTGACGAATGTCAGGTTTCCAGACGAGTTTTTTGTTTGAATATAGGATACGGATTTAGCTCAGAGCGAAGCAGACGTGGTTAAGATGCTCAGGAATCTCAAGGCGAAGCGGCAAAGTATGTTCCAGTTGTGCAGTCGGGAAACGCAAAGACTTTAACCAACTCGATGACGAATGTTGCATCATCAACTTCCTTTTTCTGGACACGGCGTCGAGATTTGGAATTGCGAAGACTGAAAGATATTTAGAGAGGCGGTGTTGCATGGGCCACTACCGCGAGACCGAGTTCACGAATCGATTGGCGCAGGTTTCTACGGCAGCGTATGCGAATGTTCGACAGCGTGCTGACCCCGCTTGCTTGGTAGGGTGTGAATGTTGGATGATGGGCATCGCCTCTCTACCTAGATTTGGAGTTGCCCGGGGAACGACATTGCGCAGCATGTTCTGTGTAGCGAGAGGTGACGCGCCACTGTACGAGTCGATGCTATTGTAACGACTATGACATCACATATTTTTGGCACGCTTCAAGCACACATCATGGCACTACGCTGCGCGACTCACAAAGGAAAATCGAACAAACTGTTTTTAGATATGAAGCGTTCGTTCAGAACTGTAGCCGAACGCTCTGTCGGCAGACCCAGATTGAGATGTGGCGACGCGCTTCGTATATGACGAGATCGTGGTTGTCTCTCTGTTCCATTTGCGATACGCTCACGGCGTGCTGCTGGCTGCCTCCTTTCCTCCTCCTCCTCCTCCTCCTCCTCCTCCTCCTCCTCCTCCTCCTCCTCTTGCCCTCCTCAGCCATTTGCGCATTTTCTCCGAGTGTAATCTGTATCTTCATCTAGTTTTCGGCTTGCTCAGCGCACGGTCTGCCCTCTAGGGGACGGCTCCCGTAATCGGAGCTGGCACGCAGACTTCCCTTCCGTTTCGTGCCTCCTCCCCGCTTGTTTCTTTTGATGGTTGGACGAGAGGGTGAGGGGGATGGAACAATGAACAAGGGCAGGAGGATGAAAGGGGATGATGAGGATCAGTAACAGGGGGAAGCCGAGGGGCAGCAGGAGGGAGGAACATGGTATCCTTCTGCCCGCTCCGCCCCGCGGCGCCCAGGAGACGGCCAGGGCGATCGCTCATCCTGAAGGCCCGTCGGGATGCAAGCCCAGGGCAGCATGCATGGGGGGGAAAGGGCCGGGAGTAAAGGCAGCAGTTGGAGTCCAAGGACAGTGTCCAAACCGCAGCCCAATATGAGGGTACCTAGTTGGCACTCTTGGGTGCGTCGGCCTTGTTAATGGCCGTGACCGAACTCGGCCGATGTTAATGGAGGAGGAGTCGGGCTTTTGGAGGAGGAGGAGGAGGAGGAGGACAAGGAGGAGAAGGAGGAGGAAGAAGAAGAGGAGGATGAGGAGGAAAGCACCTGACAAGGATCACATGTCCGCAGTCCTGAGTCCTGAGGAGGAGGAGGAGCATGAGGACGGGGCAGGAGAAGGAGGAGGAGGAGGAGGAGGAGGAGGAGGAGGAGGAGGCAGGAGCAGGACGCGGAAGAAGAGGAGGAGGAGGAGGAGGAGGAGGAGGAGGAGATGGAGGAGGAATGGGATGAGGAAGTTGAGGAGGAGGGGGGAGGAGGCAGGAGGCAGGAGGCAGGAGGCAGGCGTCAGGAGTGCGGAGGAGGAGGCAGGAAGGAGCAGGAGGCAGGAGGCAGGAGGGAGGTGGGGGGGGGATGGGGCAGGAGGGCGCAGGAGGTAGGAGGCGGGAGGCCAGATCACGAGTCAGCAGGACGAGGGCAGCGGCCCCGGACAGGCCGCGGCCGTGGGGATCGTCGCCGCCCTGGCGCTCCTCGGCGTCGTGGCCGCCGCCCAGGGGGTGCCCCGCCGCCACGCACCGCGCACTCGTCGGCGACTGCACAGGGTTACGCCTGCGCCGGGGATCCACCCATACCGCTACTCCTCCTCGCTCCTCCTCCTCCTCCTCCTCCTCCTCCTCCTCCTGCCACGTCCTCCTCCTCCTCCTCCTCCTCCTCCTCCTCCTCCTCCTCCTCCTCTCCCCAGGCAGCCTCGTGCGCCGGGGGTTTCGCCTTCTTGGGTCTTCTGGTAGGCCCTGGTCGCCAGCGCTGGATGCACCCCGGGAGAGGTCCACGGTGCAGCGGCCTCGGTACATTTTGCTTTCCCCAGATCCAGACATTCAGCGCCTTGAACAACATCAGGACAGAGGTTTTCTTCATTTTCGGCTTGGGGGCCACGACCGAGCCCGAGGACAGTCACAAAACGACCCCGACGGAAAGTTGGCCTTGGGGAAAGGGTCGGGACCTCCGGTGACCGCGCATGGACAACAATCAGGACATCGCATGTCCGGGTTACGCCAGGGTGTGGTCAGCGATCTGTGTCGTTGGGGCTCGAGGGGCGCCACGTTGCCCTCGGGCGCGGTGGAGAGCTCGGTCGAGGGCCTCGCCCGCTCCCCGAGGTGCGAGTTGCAACCCACACGCCGCTCTGCAAGTCACACCCGTCGGAGTCGCCTACTTCGGCGGACTCCTCGCGCCGAGATCCGGGCGATCCAACGCTCCGTCGGACCCAGGGCCCCTCGAGTCATGAGACAATCACGGCGGAAGGTTTCTCTGTAGTTTCAGCCTCCGGGGGCGCGGGACCGTCAAACATCTATTGAGGATGAGAAGCCGGTCCCGGGGAGCGGCTTGAGACCTCTGGGGATCGACGTTATGACAAATCATGACGTCAGGAGTCTGGGTCGCGTCGTTTTTGTCTGTGTTCGTTTGCGGTTGTTTGTCATTTGTTTGGCTCCCCAAGAAGCTGCAGGGTAGGCTGCCAGGCTGCCGTGCAACATGTGTCAAGCTGACATCCCCTCCGGCCTGCGGGCCGCATGCCCCGACCCAGACCGCAGGGACACCGAGCCTCTGATGGCTGCTGTCCGGCCGCCTGCGCAGTCCGGCGCGCGTGTAAGGCTACGGCGCCACGGCCACGTCGCGTCGTGGCAGAAATCGCGGCGGACGGCTTTTGGCCGCCTTCGGCCCCTGGGGACCCTCGCTGGGCCCCGCGGCCGTCAGGACACGGCCCGGGTTCAAGAACCAAGCCTGGGGAGAGGGCTGGGACGTCCGGGGACGCCGCACTGACGCATGACGCCGGATGTCTGGCTCTTCGACGATGGCGGCGACATCTTGGGCCCCCGGGGCTGGTCTCGGGCTTCGGGCACGTGTCAGCAGGGCTCGGCGCGAACCACCTGCCCCTGGGAGGATGTTTCGAGAGGCTGGGGCGCACACGCGTCGGACACATCGGAGCATCGGACGCACGGGCGACGACGACGCTGTCCGGCGACCAGGGCGACGAGGTTAAGCGACGGCGGCGGCAGCGGCGACGCCGACAGGCGACGGCGACGACGGCGGCGGCGCTCCTCCTCCTCCTCCTCCTCCTCCTCCTCCTCGGTCTCCTCCTCCGTCCTCGACCGAGTAGGAGGATGGAGGAGGATGGAGGCCGACAGGGGTTTGGCAGGGAGGGCGCCGACAGGGGACTCAGGAGGGTGGAGGGGGGGAAGTAAGCGGAGGAGAGCAGGGGAGCAGAGGAGCACGGGAAGGAGGATAATGGAGGATAAAGGCGGAGCGGGGGTCCAGCATCCAGCAGCCCGCTCGGGCCGCGTCCTCCGGGTACTCGGCCGCCCCCCCCCTCTGGGTCAGACGCAGCCCCAGCCAGCTCTTCTGCGCACGAGGCCGCCGAAGGTTCCCCAATGCCGACGGGCGTCAAGGGGGCCATGGTCGACCGTGTTTTCTGTAAGGAGCCTTTGGCTTGGTGTGTCGCTCCGCCGGTTCTGGCCCACCACGCTTCGGCGCGACACGCTCTCCACGTCCCAGTCCCCTAGGCTTCCACGTCCCGAGTTTTTCCCAGCCTCCGGGCCCGCGGAGCAGAGCGATACGCCATGAGCTCGCAGGGCATGGCGTGTCGCTGGGGCCGCCGCCGCGACACGCTGAGCAAACGTTCCTGACCGTACAGTTGGTGCGATGGTGCAGAACAGCCCCAGCACTGGAGTTTCGGGCGGATGGTCAGGGGGTGTGGGGGGCGAGATGGGGGATACAGAGAGAGGCAAAAAGCCCCAAAGGGACCCCCTGGGGCCCCTGCTGGCTCCACCAGGGGTCCTACGGGGGCCACTCGAGGCCCTTCTCTTCACCCCCCATGTCGGCCACCCCCCATTACCACCCACCGGAGAGGGGTGCCCTGCTCTTTCTGCTCGGTCCCCTTCCCCTGATGTGCTGTTCGTGCGGGGTATCTCCGAGTGGCCTCGGGCCCTCTCGGCGCAGGGGCCCATGCTCTCGGCCCACGTCTTGGCGGTGCGCTCGAGGGGGGGGGGGTCTTCTCGGAAGTCATGGGGCGTCATGCACATGTCGCCGCGCCGTCTGTGCCGACGCACGGCCTTACGCCTTGGGGAGGGCGCCGCGGCCACCAGGGCAAACGCCGCCTCGGACGCGGTGGGCTTGCCGTAGGGTTTGCCGCGGTGTGGGCTTCGTCTACTTGGGGCGCGGGGCGCCGGGCTTGCTGTGGGGTTGCCGTGGTATCGGCGTCGTCAGCCTTGTCGCGTCGAGAGCAAACGGCGCGGCGACACGTTGTTGTTGCCAGCGGCGATGTGGGACACGGAGCGTCGGGCAGCAACAGGGGGCCTCTTAGAAGCCCTAACGGTTTCCGAGAAGCCTTTCTTTGAAGGCCTATGGAACCTTCTAAGAAGGCCCCTGCCTTGCAAGAGGACCCTCGGCCTCTCAGAAGGGCCTCGCCACCTTCGCAGCACCCCCGTGTCTGCGCCATGAAACTCATGCATCCTGCGGCATGAGTTTTTCAATCTGCGGTCCCAGAGCTCCCGACCCCTTTCTAAAGACAGTTTTGCGTCCCAGATCTGTTTCTAATGGTCCCGGGGGCCCGACAAGTAGCCCCAGGAGGTCGAAATCGAGGAAAAACGCCCGAATTGAAAAAGCATTTCGCTGGAGGTCTGGGAACGTTTTCGTGGCCACGCATCGGCTGAAACGACCCTGGACTGGGTCTCGGGTGTGTCGCGCAGGTCGCTCGGAGCGGCGTGGGAACTGATTCACGAGTGACAAATGAGCGGCGGAAGAAAACGGACCGACTGCGCTGACATCGCGCGTCAGTTTCCCACGTAGTGTCGCGCGTAGGCGCCCTCGCTTCCGATGCGGTGTGCTGCGCTGGCGGCCCGCGTAAGCCTTCTCGTGCCCATTTAAGGTCGCTATGCTATCTCGCATGAGGCCCCTTTCCTTTCGTGGCCCACACAGGGGAAACGCTGCTCCTCGCCCGAGCCTGGTGTAGACGCGCGCGGGGATCACAGAGCCTTCGAGAAGGCACAACTCGTTACGCAAGGGGACGGTGCGCCAGGGGGCAATCAGGCCGCGCCCGAACGTATCGGCTGAAACGACCTGCCCCCCCCACCCCTTCGGTTTCGGAGCAGTCTTCCTAGAGGGCCTCCAGGGCCTTCTCACAAGGCCCCCGCCCTCCAGGAAGCCCTCTGGCCTCTCAGAAGGGCCGCCCCGCGCGTCCCCCCGCCTTGTGCAAGCCGCCAAACGTTCCCAGACATGTTATGCTTTGATTTTTCCCAACCATCCTGTGGTGTTGGGTCCTCGTTTTGAAGAGACGGTGGCCCGCGTCCCTCCTCTCCTCCTCCCCCTCCTTCCTCCCCCCTCCCATCGTCATCATCATGACACACCCCTCACACGTTTCGTGGCCCCACAGGGAGCTCAACCTACGGTCCCAGTGGCGCAGTTCGCATGGCGGCGCCGCCCCACTTTGGCACACCCCTCACACGTTTCGTGGCCCCACAGGGAACTCAACCTACGGTCCCAGTGGCGCAGTTCGCATGGCGGCGCCGCCCCACTTTGGCACACCCCTCACACGTTTCGTGGCCCCACAGGGAGCTCAACCTACGGTCCCAGTGGCGCAGTTCGCATGGCGGCGCCGCCCCACTTTGGCACACCCCTCACACGTTTCGTGGCCCCACAGGGAGCTCAACCTACGGTCCCAGTGGCGCAGTTCGCATGGCGGCGCCGCCCCACTTTGGCACACCCCTCACACGTTTCGTGGCCCCACAGGGAGCTCAACCTACGGTCCCAGTGGCGCAGTTCGCATGGCGGCGCCGCCCCACTTTGGCACACCCCTCACACGTTTCGTGGCCCCACAGGGAGCTCAACCTACGGTCCCAGTGGCGCAGTTCGCATGGCGGCGCCGCCCCACTTTGGCACACCCCTCACACGTTTCGTGGCCCCACAGGGAGCTCAACCTACGGTCCCAGTGGCGCAGTTCGCATGGCGGCGCCGCCCCACTTCGGCACACCCCTCACACGTTTCGTGGCCCCATCGGGAATTTCCCCTGCTGCGTCCCGCCTGCCCGGCGGCACTCGCACTTGCATATGGTTGGGCCCTTCGCTAGGATAATTTGAGTGCGCGGTCCCCGGAAGGCCCGACCCTTTCCCAGGGCCAGTTTTTATCCCGCGTTGTTTCTTGACTATCCCTGGGCCCAGTGAGGACCCCCATCGACCGCAATTTTCGAAAAGCCTCCGTCTTGACTTTTCCCAAGTGTGAGGCCTATGCCCAGGGTTCTCTTCTAGTGTGCGGGCCCGTGGCCCTGTGCAAGAAAGTCGTTGCGCAGGTGGCGCCGGAATTGCGCACGTGAAGATGTGTGTGCGGAAGAGGGGGGTCTCCAACATGCGTCTCGTCGCGCGTGCGTTTGGAACGTGTTTTCACCCGTTCATGGCGACAACGGTGCCCGTCGGGTATAGGTGTGTGTTTGTGTATACAATAAAGATCAAAACCGCCCCCCTGGCTTCGGGTCCCCCACCTCCCCGGAACATCTCGGGAACGCTCCGGGTACCGCTTCCCCAGCCTTTCCGGGGAGCCGCCACAGCGCTCCAGGAGGGCCCAAGACGCCGCCCAGGAGCCCCCAGAATGCGAAAGGATGGCCCAAGACGCTCCCAAGCAGCCCAAGTCAGCCTTTCGACGGCTCTCGAGGCTCCCAGGTGGCTTCCAAGAGACCCCAAGAAAGGTCCGAGAGGCGTCCCGGGACGGCCCGAAGAGGCCCAAATCTTAGATTCTCATGGTTTTTGTTTAATGTTTTTGGCTTCTCGCGTTTTCGAGCTTCAACGCTCCAAGAACGCCGAAGAGCCGCCCAAGACCGCCCCAAGACCACCCAAGAGACTCTCAGGACGGCCCCAAAACGGGCCAAGAAGGCTCCAAGACTGCCGAAGAGGCGCCCAGGACAGCCCCAGACCACCCCAGAACAGGCCCAAGATGGGCCCAAGAGCGGGAGCAGGAGGCTTCCAGAGACCTCCGAGAGACCCCCAAAAAGACCCCGACGAGGCTCCAAGAACAGCCCAAGAGAGCTGCGAGAGCCGTCCAGAGAGAGTCCAAAGAGGGTAAAATCGTTGATTTCCAATTGCTTTTCTAATGTTTTTCGCCTCCTCACGTTTTCCCGTCCCGCTTCCAACCCTCGACGATCGAGGATTTTGAAAAAAACAAAGGAATTTCAAGAATTCCCCTTTTGTTTCAAAGTGGACTCCTACTCGGAGATCCCACACATCCCCTGACATCTGGTCGGTACCGCGCCTCCCGGCTTGGCCCCCAAGACGCCCAAGGACAGCCCAAGACGACCCCAAGGAGCCCCAAACCGTAAAGAACGGCCCACGCTCCCGCGCAGCCCGAGACACCCTTCCGACGGCTCTCCAGGCCTCCAGGAGGTCTTCAGAGCCCCTAGGGGGTTGGGAAGATCCCACACCCCTGAGGGGCCCGGCTAACAAAACCCGCGAGGCACAAATAAAAAACAGCGCCGAACAGCTCCGAGGAATTGTAACAAACATGGGAATCCCATATTTTTTTGTGTTTCCAAATTTGGCCCCCGGTCTACGTCTACTCTTGCACAACAGACCACAATTCGACCCCCCTCACCTTCCCAAAAAGAACCCAGGAAGCTTTCGAGGGCCCCAAGTCGTTGAATTCCCAGAAAGGAAATGAATGATTCCTGCGTTTCCGCACTTTCCCTTCCATACGATTCCGAGGCTTGCGCAGGGCCTCCAAGGGAGTCCCTGGACGCAAGAAGCGACCAACATGAAATTACATGAGTTAGCCTATCAAGCCTAGCTAGAACTTGAGCGCGCGCGAAGCGCGCGCGATGGTTCTAGTACATATACATATATATATATATGTGTATATATCAATATACACCCACTTTGGGAGCGTCGGATTCTTTGCGTGTGGAAATGCGTGCGCGGGGGGGGGGGGCGTGCGCTCGCAGCATGTGTTTTCACGTGTCCACGGGGGCGTCGGACATCCAACATAGTGTGGGCGGGAGGGTTTCGCGTGAGACATCCTCACCACATGGGGATGTTGGAGGAGTTGTTTTACGACGTTGACTCTTAACAAAAGCTTCGGCTTGAGACATCCGCAGGCGTCGGATAGCGAACTTTGTATGGGGGGGCCTGTCGCCTGAGAGATCCTCAAACAACTTGAATGTTTGAGGCGTTGTCTTTTGACATTGGTTCTCTGGAGTGAAGCGTTCGCCTGAGACATCCTCAGATTTTTTATATGTTGGAGCTCCGGCGTCGGACATCAAACATTGTGTGGGGGAGCGTTTCGCGTGAGACATGCTCACAAGATCGGGATGTTGCAGGAGTTGTGTATACGACGTTGATTCTGAACAATGAAGCGTTCGCCTGAGACATCCTGGAAAAAACAGATGTTGTACATTTGAAGTCGGATATCGAGCTTGGTGTGGGTGGCCGTTTCGTTTGAGACATCCTCAAGCAATTGGGATGTTGGTGGCTTTGTTCCCAACCTGTGGTGTCGGGTCCTCTTTTTGAAGAGACGGTCCCCGCGTTCTCCTGCCGCCTCCTTCCTCCTCCCTCCTCCCCTCCTCCTCCCTCCTCCCCCTCCTTCCTCCCTACGTTTCACCCACCCAGTACAGCGTTTCGTGGCCCGATTGGGAGCTTCACCGAAGGCCCCAGTGGCAGGGTTCGCATGGCGGCCCCGCGTTTTGGCGCACCCCTCACACAGTTCGTGGCCCCATAGGGAGCTCCACCGAAGGCCCCAGTGGCAGGGTTCGCATGGCGGCCCCGCCCCACTTTGGGCTCACCCCTCACACGGTTCGCGTCCCCATAGGGAGCTCCATCGAAGGCCCCAGTGGCAGGGTGCGCATGGCGGCCCTGCTTTGGCGCACCCCTCACGCGGTTCGTGGCCCCATCAGGAGGCCCCAGTGGCAGGGTTCGCATGGCGGCCCCGCGCCATTTTTGGCGCACCCCTCACACGGTTCGTGGCCCCATCGGGAGCTCCACCGAAAGGCCCCAGAGGCAGGGTTCGCATGGCGGCCCCGCCCTATTTTTGGCGCATCCCTCACACGGTTCGTGGCCCCATAGGGAGCTCCACCGAAGGCCCCAGTGGCAGGGTTCGCATGGCGGCACAGCCCCATTGTGGCGCATCCCTCACACTGTCCGTGGCCCCATAGGGAGTTCCACCGAAGCCCAAGTGGCAGGGTTCGCATGGCGGCCCCGCGCCATTTTGGCGCACCCTTCACACGGTTCGTGGCCCCATATGGAGTTCCACCGAAGGCCCCACTGGCAGGGTTCGCATGGCGACCCCGCGCCATTTTGGCGCACCCCTCACACGGTTCGTGGCCCCGTTGGGAATTCCTTTTGCTTCGTCCCACTTTCCCTGCGGCTCTCACACTTGCGTATGATTTGGGTCTGTCGCAAGGATAATGTTTCGACGCTGGTTCTCAGGAGTGACGTTTTCGCCTGAGACATCTCCGAATTTTGAATGCTGGAGCTCGGGAGTCGGACATGCATCATGGTGTGTGTTGGCGGGGGAGCGTTTCGCGTGAGACATCTTCACAACATGGGGATGTTGGAGAAGTTGTGTAACACCGTGGATTCTTAATGATGAGGCGAGGCTTTCGCTTGAGACATCCTCAGGACAGTAGATGCTGGAGATCAGAAGCCGGGCATCGAACTTTGTGTGTGGGGTGGGTGGGTGGGCGGCTCGCCTAAGATATGCTCAACCAACTGTGATGTTGGAGGCGTTGTCTTTTGACATTGGTTCTCAGGAGTGAAGCGTTCGCCTGAGATATCCTCAGATTCTTGAGATGTTGGAGCTCGGGCGTCGGACATCCAACATCGTGTGGGAGGAACGTTTCGCGTGAGACGTGCTCACAACATGGGGATGTTTGTGTTACAATTTTGATTCTTAACAATGAAGTTTTCGCTCGAGGCATCCTCAGAGTATTAGATGTTCGAGATCACACGTCTGACGTCGAGCTTGTTGTTGGGAGGCGTTTCGCCGGAGACATTCTCAAACCATTGAGAATGAAGGCGTTGTGTTTTGACGATGGCTCTCAGGAGTGAAGCGTTCCCCTGAGACATCCCCAGATCATTGAGATGTTGGAGCTCGGGCGTCGAACATCCAACATCGTGTGGGGTGAGCGTGTCGCGTGAGACATCCTCACACCATGGGGATGCTCGAGGAGCTGTTACGATTCTTGTTCTTAACATTTAGGCTTTTGCCTGAGGCATCCTCATAACATTGGATGGTGGAGATCAGACGTCGGATATCGAACGTGGTGTTGGGGGGCTTTTCCCCTCAGACATCCTCAACCAACTGGGATGTTGGAGGCGTTGTTCTTTTGACGTTTGCTCTCAGGAATAATGCGTTCGCCTGCGACATCCTCAGAACTGTGAGATGTTTGAGCTCGGGCGTCGGACATCCAACATGGCGTGGGGGTGGACGGGGGGCGTTTCGCCTGGAACATCCTCACAGCATGGGCATGTTGGGGGAGTTGTTTCGCGACGCTGGTCCTCAAACATGCGATGCTGAGCTGGGGCGGTGGGTATCGAACTTGGGGCAGCGTGGCGTGGCGTTTCGATACAGGCATCCTCGGACAAAACACGTTTAGTGAGCTCCCGAATTCGAAGTATCTTTAAGAGCTTGAACCTTTTCTGAGACATCCTGACGAATCGAGGCGTCCCCAGAGAAGCCTGACGGCCGATTTGTTGACTGACTTTCCTTACTGGATTCATGGGTTCCTCAAGTTCGGGACGGTGTATGCCTGGGTTCTCTGGGCACCGCTCGGACGTGAGCGTTTTTTTCTCGGCAAGGCCAGCGCCAGAACATCTGGACCATCTTGGTGCATCTTGGGCCATCCCGAGGACCAACGCTTCCGGAACCAAACCACGCGCGGGGAACGGACGTCCGAGGGATGGCGAGCTCTTGTGGCCACGCATCGGCTGAGACGCCCTGACCCCCTCACACTTGGCCCCCGTACATTGCCTCTTCGGGGGACCTCGCCTGCCCTGTACATGCCGGTCCCTTTCTGGTGTCCGACGCGTGTGCGGCGCGGTTTCGATGCGGATTCGACGCGGATTCGCAATGGGTTCGACGATTCGACGCGGATTCGATGCGGATAGCAGCGCGATGGGACAGACAAGGTCCCCCCAAGAGAAGGAGGAACAAGGAACAAGCCATGAGGCGCCAGCAAGTCTCCCGCAGACACCTCGCAGAGACGAGCGGCCCCGTCACCACTCCCGAGGCGCGTCGGCGCCTAGACCTCCAGCACCGTCCACACGTTGAAAAAGAAGTATGCGGCGGGGGGGTGGGCGACACGTCGACGACGGAGGGGACGGGGCCAAACAGAATCACTCATCATGGGGGACCCCCTTGAGCTTCAAACCAGTCTTCGGGTGCAAACCATCCCGAGTATTAGCAAGAGACCTCCTCACACTGACTGGGAGGACACCCGAACTCGGGGGCTTGCAAATGGATCTCAGCCTGGGCCCGAGCCTCTGGACACAATATGAGCCACAGGCCGTACAAAATATGTAGGGCCTCACCTGCTCCATTACATGGCCAAGTGAGGTGAAGCACTCAAACTGACACACCTCCTCCCCCTCCCGAGGCCTGGGCTCCGAGGACCGTCCAGCCTCAGGCACTCCCGAACCACTGGAAAGCCCAGCACCAGAACCCTCAGGACCCAGGAACTGCGACGCCCCCGAAATCGCGGTCTGAATGGCCGCAGGCCTGGCCAAGGGGACGGCGGCAGCATACAGCCCGCCTCTTGAAAACGCAAGGCGTGCATGCTCACGCTCGAGGGGGGAGGGGTTACACTCTTGCCCGCTTCCTTGAGTAAGCCACTTCTTGGAAGCATCCGTCCTAGCTCTGGCCAGACAGGATCGACAAACCACGAATTCGCCCGATCTCCAGAAATCGTGCTCCTGGAATAGGAGGAGGGGCGAGGCGAGGTAGCGAGAAAGACGCATCAGGGGGCCTCGGGAGCGGCGCTTGCCGAAGGGCCTCAAGCTGCCCACCCACAGCCTCCGTATGTGCAGCATGCTGGGCAGCAGCCCAGCCAAAGAACTTGGCGTTGTTACGACCAATCGTCAGCTGGTCAGCCCAACATCCATTAAGCGAGTCAGCAACTTTGTGGGACATGGCTCCGAGCTTGGCGAAAACATCCGCCCACATGTTACCAAACCGCCACGACACAGGCCACTGAGCTCGCTCGAGAAACTCATTCAGTGAGAGATGAGCGGGCACCCAAGCGTACGCAGGGGTCTTGGGGTTCACACGGCCCTGAGCAACACTAAATATTTGCCTTCATATGTCAGCATGGGCCGCTGATGCAGAGGAGTGCTCCAGAAGGAGGAGGAGGAGGAGGAGGCGGAGGAGGAGGAGGGGGAGGAGGAGGAGGAGGGAGAGGAGGAGGAGGGAGGAGAGGAGGAGGAGGAGGAGGAGGAGGAGGAGGAGGAGGAGGAGGAGGAGGAGGAGGAGGAGGAGGGAAGAAGGAGGAGGAGGAGGAGGAGGAGAGGGAGGAGAGCGAGGAGGACGAGGAGGACCAGTGTAAGTAAACCCAAGATGCACCAACAGTGGTGCAATCAACAAGTTCCCTTTCCATGGGTCCCCACAATAATGTATTTCCATTGCGGGAAGTGCCCCACTGGAGGGCGTGTCTCAGAATCCTCGATCGTGCCAACGCATCATTGGATTTTAGCGCCGCGAACCAACGTGGCTGCTGCGTCCTGGCAATCCCAAGTCGTGCCCGAAGTTTCTTTTGGGCTTGCAGGACCGGGGGCCAATGTGATTGTTGCGCCCTGACAATCCTGAATCGTGCCAGAACGCCGCTCCTGGGATTCAACCATACGAACCCTTGAAACTGCCGCAGAGCTTCAAGACGAGTGTGCGTGGCGCTGGGATGAGATCCACATTCTGGGAAGGAGCCGCCCTCCATCCTTGAAGCTGTTGCAACCTTGCAGCACGAATTTGCGCGGTGCTCAGGTGAGAGCCGCTTTTTGAGGACGGCCTGCCCTCCACCCGTGAAGCTGTTGCTACAGTTGCAAGCTGAATGAGCCGACCGTGTGAGGAAGTCTCAGGCGAAGCGCCCTGACCGCCCCAGCGGTGCGTCCGTGGGCGCGACAGGGAGAAGTTATTCCCAACCCTCTCGCGTTGGGTACTCGTTTTGAATAGAGCATTGCTCGCGCGTCTCCCGCCTGCCGCCTCTCCTCTTCTCATCTTTCGTACCTGCCCCTCACCTCGCCCATTCCTGCCAGCCAGCCTGCCTCCTACCTGGTTATCCCTGGAGGGCTGCGATCTGCGAAACTATCGCCACTTTCGAGGGCTGCTGGGGGGTCCGGTCCAGGGGAGTGACGTCTTACGCGGATCACCCGGAGACCTCGCCGTCTTTGGGGGGTTGCGATCTGCGAAATTGTCGCCACTTTCGAGGGCTGTTGGGGGGTGCAGCGGAGTGACGTCTCACGCGGACCACCAGGAGGCCTCGCCATCCTTGGGGGAGCTGCGATCTGCGAAACTGTCGCCACTCGGGGGCTGCTGGCGGGCGCAGCGGTGTGACATCCTACGCGAACCACCAGGAGACCTCGCCATCCTTGGGGGGCTGCGATCTGCGAATTTGTCACTGCTTTCGAGGGCTGCTGGGGGGTCCGGTCCAGGAGAGTGACGTCTTACGCGGATCGCCAGGAGACCTCGCCATCTTTGGGGGGCTACGATCTGCGAAATTGTCACTGCTTTCGAGTGCTGCTGGGGGTTGCAGCGGAGTGACGTCCTACGCAGACCACCCGGAGACCTTGCCATCCCTGGGGGGTTGCGATCTGCAAAACCTGTCGCCACGTTCGAGGGCTGCTGGGAGGTGCAGCAGAGTGACGTCTTACGCGGACCTCCAAAAGACCTCGCCATCCCTGGGGGCTGCGATCTGCAGAACTGTCGCCACTTTCGACGGCTGCTGGGAGGTGCAGCGGAGTGACGTCTTACGCGGACCACCAGGAGATCTCGCCCTCCCTGGGGTCCAGCGGACTGACGCCTTTTCTGTTACCTGTTTTTTTCGAGTTCCAGGGTCGTCGGGGAGGAAGCAGAGAAGTTGGGAGCAAGCAGTGTTTTTCATTTTTGCGAGCGCCGTGGCGACATGGCGCAGGCAACGCTGCATCCTTAGCGTACTACCGACAACAGCAACACTCTTTGGTCTCCTTGCGTCACTTTCGTCGTCGTCCGCTGCCCCCTACCACCTTCCCTCTGCTGCTGCCGCGCTGGCGGTTCGGCCCCCCACGCGTTCTTCTCCTGCCCTTCGCTCCTTTCCCCCATTCCATCCTCAAGCCTGGGCCCTCGTTCATAGCCCCTCTGTTGTTGTCCTGTGGACCGTGCGTGCCGCATGAGCGCATCCCATGTTGTTTGCACAACATGTAACGGCGCCTGTGCTGTCATTGCCTTGGCAGGTTTGGGCCAACTCCTCTTGCCACTTGGTATAAATGGGTTGGGTACGCCACACGGTACTGTGTGATGAAACGTGATGGGCGAGGGGAAAAAGGAGGATGATAAGCAAGGAAAGCGCGAAACAGGATATGGAGGAGGAGGAGGAAGACGAGGAGGAAAAGGAAGGGGAGGAGTTGGAGGGAGGGAAGAGGAACTGAGGGCTGAGATGGAGGAGTGGGAGGAGAAGGAGGAGGAGGAGGAGGAGGAGGAGGAGGAGGAGGAGGAGGAGGAGGAGGAGGAGGAACAGGAACAGGAGGAGGAGGAGGAGGAGGAGGAGGAGGAGGAGGAGGAGGAGGAGGAACCGGGAGCAACCTCAAGAGAAGACTTCGAATTACGAATTACGAATTATGTATTAGTATTCGTTACGACGCGCTGGCGAGCGACATGGGGACCCGGGATGCACGGTCGTTGCTCCGATCCTTCGGTTGGCCGCACGCGGCGGGCTGGCAGCTGGCCACGGGCGGCCAACGGCAACGGTTGAGCGACCAGGATGCTGCGACAAGGCAAGGGCACCGCTCAGCCAATGCAGCGCACTGCCAGGGAACCGCTGTCAGAACCGAGCCCGCACGGGGCCGCGCGCTGGGCAGCTCGGCAGCGAGCCACTCTGCGGCCAGGCGCAGCACGCCTACCGCTGCGCCTGCGGGGGAGGCACGAAGTCGCGCAGCCGCGACTTCGACGTGTGGGACCGCATTCGCACGGAGTGTGGCCTCCGTGCCGAGAGGGATGTGAGCGTCCCTGCCTGGGTCCAGTGGCGCTGGCGCTGCACCTCGCCCAGCTGCGACGCACGCGGCGGCAGCGCCGTCACCCCGCTGGCGGGCCCCGCGCGGCCTGCCGAGGCAGGAGGAATGCATCGCCGCTCTCGAGGTGCAGCGGCTGGGGTGCCCTTGCGTTTCGTCGACGTCACGGCGCGGCACGGCGTCCCCGGCGAGGCGCGCGCAATGGGCGCGGCGGCGGCGGCGGCGCGCGACGGCATCGTCAATTGGGAGGCCGAGGCGGAGAAACGCCAGCGCTACCTGGAGGGGCACGCCGGTTGGCCCGTCCTCCCCCAGGCGCTAGGGACGGGAAGCCGGCGCGGACCCGCACCGTTTGAGCACTTGCGCTGGATGGCCCGCGAGTGGGCGCAGCAAATGCTGGGAGACGACGCTGGGGCCGATGCGGCCGTAGGAGCGTTGGCCCGGCGATGATGCGCTGAGCTCAGAATGGCCCTCCAGGCCGCATGCGCCCGGCAGCTGCGCGGCGCGCTCGGCCTGGAGCGCGCGCGGGCCGCAGCCGCCGCTTTGGCCGAAGGGCTGGGCAGCTGGCCAGCGCTGCCGGGCCCGGCTCGCGGCTGCGGCAGCTGGATGGCGCGCCGGCGGTGGCGGCGGGGTGCTGTCCGCTTTCTCCTTGGTGCTGGCCTACCTGTTCGTCGCGGAGTTCGTTGTGCTGTGAGTGTGTGCGTGCGTGTGTGGCTACACTGGAAGTGGCGCGACTGGCGGGAGTCAAAGGATGCGAAGGACGTGTATCACTTCATAGAAGACGAGGCGTCACAGGCCAAAAGACCTGCATGGCGCTACAGACTGCGGTGGGCGGCGGAGGCAGAGCCGTCATTGTCGGCGACCGTACGCAGCTTTGGCCAGCGATCATGGATAACATGGCAGCGGCCAGCGGCGTCATTTTTACGCGCGACTGTTTTGTCGACCAGATGGGTGGGGGCGCCCGCGCATGGCCCGGTCTCGTCATCGGTTGCCTTTCGTATCCCGACCTACTGTCGATTTTTCATCAGGGCCGCTGCGGAGGACAGCTGCAGGACGGCGCGACTTCGGAGTCGCGACCAGCCATCGGCTATGTCTCATGGCAGGTTATGCGGCCATTAACCGCCGATTCGATCCGACCTGGCCACCCCGCCGCCGATGGAGGGCTCAATTTCGCGAAGGCACGGCGCGCAGGGTCCGACCCAGACGTGGGCCACGCGCTCGTGGCTCACGTCCCACGGGTAGAGGCCATGAGGAACAGGTCGACGGCCAATCTACGCGGCGCCAAGCTTCTGCTGGAGATAGTCGAGACGATCGCGCCAGTGTTCTGGAGGAATCAACAGAGTTTGTTAGTCGTGGTTCCCTACACCTTCCAGCTGGCGATTATGCGAGCAGGCGCTCCATGGTCGGTCTCGGACACCCCAGTCAAAGACGCCCCGGTGCCATTTAGAGCCAGGCAAGGAAAAGAGACAGGGGGCGCAGGAGATCTCAGCCACGGGCGCCGCGGACGGAGCCGCTGGCGGTCGCGGGGGCGAACGGGCGCAACCGACTGACTGGGGGGGGCTTGCTGCCGGCACTATTGTCGCACAAGGTCGGCGCTTTCGTTTCACAGGCCCGCGTGGGCGAACTCCTGCTGGGCGCGGCCCGCTCGCCACCGCGGGCTCTGTTGACGCCGCGCATGGGCAGGGGGCCGACCTCGTCATCGCTGCCGCGGCCCGCTCCAGCAACGACCGGCGCTTCGGCTTTTGGAGCGACCCTCGGCGCCTGAACGCGCGTCGCTCTCGCGCCCGACCATAACTTATCATCGCTGCCCGTCCGGGTCGCTGGATGACGTCTGCCTTGTTTTGCCGGGGCCAAGCTCGCCGTCAGTCTCCGCGTGGGGGGCGGCCGCGTGATCGCGACGGATGTCGACGTCGACGAGCTAGGCAGGTGGCTGCCCATTTGCGTCGCGGAGGCAGATGTTCAGGCGCGGAGGGCTCGATGCGCCTGCGAGGCGTGCCCCGCTGCGCTGCAGACCAGTCTGAGGGGCGGCTTCCAGGCTGCCCCCCCTGGGGTCAGGGTAAGAACGCACTCCTCGGGTTGTCTGGGTGCGCAGGCAGGCGGGTTGCTCCGTTGCAGCACTGATCAACCAGCGTTGGCGCGGATTCATGGCGAGGGCGATCTTTTCCCGCCCGAACAGTGGCTGCCAATGCAGAGGGCTCTGGTATGTGGAACGCGCTTTGGAGGCGCGCCTGCATGTTTTGCCTGCGGGGGACTTCGATGGGCGCGCCATCGCATCCGCGCCAATTCTCCGCGCGGCGCATCGCGGTGCGTTGATTAATGCCGAAGAAGTGGAATCAGCTCCTCTACGAGGTTACTCGCAGCATGCTTGTGAAACCACGTGTCATTGGTCCTATACATACCCTTGCCCGGGGTCGGCCTGGGTGAAAAGGGCCGCCCGCTGGATTGGGCGCTTGCCGCTGCGCCCGATCAGCCTGCCGCGTGCGCGCTGGTTCAGCAACCGCGCGCTAGGGCGCAACGACGCGTTGAACGGCTGGTTGTTCGATTGCTGCGACATGCCCTGGTTTGCGTCAGGGGCGTCTGCGGGCATCGGGGGTGTCCGCGGGGTTGAGAACAGCGTTGGAGTGGTGGTGCCTGCCCCATTCGGGGGCAGGCACCGCCGCTCCGTTGCGTTTGGGCTTGCCCGCGGGAGTTTGTCGCAATCTCGCGCTTTCCCGGGGGCCGCGGCGGCCGCGTTCGGGGGCGCCCTCGGGGGCCGCGCGCGCGCCCGAGGCTGATTTCGACCAAGCGCCACCTCGACTAGGTGCGGGTACGTGTCCGGGGGCACCGTCGACGCGCGTCGGCGATTGCGCCCCCCGGCGCGTGCCCGGACCTAGCTGGGGCGACGCTGGGCGGGATTTCCCGGTGGCGCAGCCTCTGGCGACCGCGCCCGGCGTTCGGGGCCCCGGGCGTTCGGGGCGAGCGCGGGATTGCAGCGGCGCCCACCTAGGACGCATGGGGCGCATTTTGCGCGTCGAGCCCCAAACGCTTGATTGCGCGTTCATGGGCGCACCTCCGAGCGATCTACTCTAGCCCGAGAGCGACCAATGCGCGGTCGGCCACTCTGCAGATTGGAACGCGCGCGCCTTTGGTGCCGGCGGATGCCCAGATAATACAGCGTCCTGTAATGTTCCATGGGCCGTCGCATCTGCACTTGTGCAACTGCCGTCGGCTGCGGCGCGGGCAAGGGCGCGGGTATTTTTCGCGCTCGGGAGCGCGTCGATTGCGGGCCTGCTGCGCCGGCGGGCGGCATGGGTTGCCGGGCCATGTGGGGGCGTCGGGGAGATTGGGCGCCCGGACATCGCGCGTCGCATTTTGTAATGTGCAATGCGAAAGAAGAAGTGCCACTTTTGCCGCGGCCCGCTAAATTTTCGCCCTGGGCGCCCACTCATTGGCGGGCCACTGGGTGTCTTCCCAGCGGGGGGAAGCGAGGCCGATAAAGGGGCGCGGAGGCGACATCGTGCTATGGTCGGGTGCACGAGCTCCCTCTGGGGCCTCGGCGCAGCTCGCGATTGCCCCCGGGGAAGTTCGTGTTCTGGGGATCTCGACCTGCTCGCGCCCGTCCGCTCGGGCCGCGGAGTGGGCCGTCGGCGGCCCCCCCCGCTCTGCCGTCGCCATCGTTGCGCGCTCCCCCGCCCTTGCTGCCGCTCCCCTCTGCTGCTTGGAAGCGCCTGTGCGTCGTTGAGAGCCATTGATTGTCTCAAGCATTGCCAATGCCTGTCGGGCACCACCCATGCGGCTGAGCCGCACATAGTGCCTCGTATATTTTGGCGCCCCGCGTGCCCCGCCCGCCGCCAGGCGCGGTGGGTGCCTTTGCCGACGTCGCCGCTCCCCGCCGACATCTCGCCGGCTGCGTTGTGCTCGGCTTCCGGGGCTTCGTCTCGGTCTGCTGTCGGACTTATTTTTCTGTCGCGCCGCGTGGCGCTGCCGCGCGTCTCCTCGCGATGTCCTCGCTTCTCCGCTTTCTCTTTTTTTTGTCTGCTGTGGCGGCGGTGGCGCCTGCGGTCGCCAGGTGCTTGTACCTTTGTGCCCTACCCGTGTGGCATTACAGCCGTAGGTGCTCTTCGTTGGGCGCCCTGACTTGGGCGGCCAACGGGAGGCCCGTGCTGTCGCCCGGCGCGTTCGGCGTTTTCTGGCAATTTTGCCGCCGCGGGCGGCGTCGCGCGTCTCGTTCGGTGCCCCGCGCGGCACCGCCGCCGCCTCCTGGCCCCCCCCGCCGAGCAGAGAGGCCGCCGTGGAACGGCGGCGGCAGCGCGGCCACCTCGCCCCCCCACCGCAGGAGGATATGGCCCCTGATCTTTTTTGGGCCCTCTGGCTGGCCGCGCTGCGGGGGGCCCGGGCAAGGGGTCGGCGCCCGGGGAGCGCGGGGGTGCTGCGCCCCTCGTGGGCTTTCTTGCTGGAGGGCTGCGTCGCTGCTGCTAGTGCGGCGCTCTTTGCTGGGTGCCCTGGCTGCCTGACTATCCTGGCGGGTAGTCGCCGTGCGTGCGCCGTGGGCGAATGCGTCGTTCATGGCCGCCTTGCCTTGTCGGCGCGACCGCGCGCTCCTCGCGCCGTTGATTTCTTTCGTCTTCTTTCCTTCATTCTTTTTGATGGTGACGGCGGTTGTTTGACTGGGCTGCCAACTCGCCGCGCTCGTTTGCCCTTGCAGTGGCATGGTGTTTTGACGTTGTTCGCCACTGTCCGTCTTGCAGGCACTGGGATACGACAATTTGATGTTTGCTGGCAGGTTGTTCAGTCAAACGTATATTCGTGCACCAGTTTCCGGCGTTGAAGTTTTGGGCGCGGCTGATGACGCAGCCTGCGCTGCGGCTGGCGCTGTCGCGCGCTGTAGGCGACCTCGCCCATCCTGGTCGCGTCGCGGTGCTGGTCCAGGCCAACACCCTTCCAATGTGGTTGCAGGACCGTTGGGTTGGCCACAACACGAATCTGCCTGACAGCAAGTGTTTTTCGCGCTTCACTTTCCAACGCCGCTCTGGTGATTATGTGGCCGCACTTCACCCCGAGTTGTCGCGTTATTGTTCCATTCGAGTTAAATGCTCCCTCTCCTTTTTCTGACCGCTGCATGTTTCGTTTGGAATTACAGCTTCTCTAATTCACCCATCGCTTGCATGTTGTTGCGTGCGTCGCGTGTGCGCTGTGCTATCGTCAATGTCCGGTCGCAAATCGCATTTCTTTCTGCCGTTCGCACCTGAGGATCCTCTGCGTCGCTGGTTTAAAAGTGTGTGTGTGTGCTTCTGTGCCCTGTCGCCGCGCGCAAGGCCGCGACGCCCACAGAAATGCGTGTGTGAATGTATGGATGTGTCAGACTGTGTGTGTGTGTGTGTGTATGGATGTGTGTGTGTGTGTGTGTGTGTGTGTGTGTGTGTGTGTGTGTGTGTGTGTGTGTGTGTGTGTGTGTGTGTGCGTGTGTGCGTGTGTGCGTGTGCGTGCGTGCGTGCGTGCGTGCGTGCGTGCGTGCGTGCGTGCGTGCGTGCGTGCGTGCGTGCGTGCGTGCGCGTGCGTGCGTGCGTGCGTGCGTGCGTGCGTGCGTGCGTGCGTGCGTGCGTGCGTGCGTGCGTGCGTGCGTGCGTGCGTGCGTGCGTGCGTGCGTACGTTTTGTGTCTTGACATGCTGCTCAATGTTGTTCAGATTTGCTGGAAGATGATCAGGGTCAGGATGAGGAGCAGGAGGGCGCGGAAGGGGACGAAGAGGAGGACGAGGAGGACGAGGAGGAAAACGAGAAGGAAAAGGAGGAGGAGGACGAGGATGAGAAGGAGGAGGAGGACGAGGAGGAGTAGCAGGACGAGGAGGAGGAGCAGGAGGAGTAGCAGGAGGCGGAGGAGGAGGAGGAGGAGGAGGAGGAGGAGGAGGAGGAGGAGGAGGAGGAGGAGGAGGAAAACGAGGACGAGGAGGAAGAAACGGACTTCCCCGCCAGGCGCGCAGGGGCCCAGAACCCAGCCCGAGCCGGGCTCCGGCCGCGGCGGCTGCGCGGCTTTTCGGGTTGCCAAAGTTGCAGCTGCCGTTCATGCAGCCCGCCGCGGCGCCGCCGGCGGTTGCGGCCCCACCCCAGGCGCCGCGCTTCTTCAAAACCCCCAGTCATCATGGGCTGGGGTGGTCAGGGGTAGCTCCTGATTCGTTCGGGGGTCCAAATGGGAAAACCCATGCCCAGGGCTTCCAACCTCTTCTGGATCCTTGGGGTTGGAGGTGGTCCAGGGTAATTCCTGGTTCGTGCCCCACTGGCCCCAGTGGGAGTTGCTCCGCCCCGGACATATCCCAGATAATTCGGGCGTCTAGCCATTCCCGAATCATCGGGGTCGGGGGTGGTCCCCGGTAATTCTTAGCTCGTGGCCCAAAGTGATAATTTGGGCGTCCAACTCCTCCTGAATCATCGGGGTCGGGGGTGGTCAGGCGTCCACCCTCTGGCGGGGCGGCGGCGGCAGAGCTTCCTTAGAAATCTAGGCATATGTTTTTCCCGAGCGGCGTTCGGCTAGCAGGTCCTAACGGGACGGGGGGCCTGGACCGCCGGGTCCGAGTGCCGTTTCGCAGTCGCCTTGAGATCTCGGTGTTTCTGTTTTGGAGGCTGGTGTTATTCAAGTTCATGGCTTCATGGCATTTCCAGCCCCCTCCTTGTCCGCCGCCGTCTCAAACAGCGCTGGGCCGAAAAGGCGGGCAAGGGGTCCCGACTTGCGTGAAGTTCAGGTTTCTTTTCGGGTTTCGCTGCGCCCCCCCGACCCCTCCATGCAAGGCACTCGTGTTCCCCCCGGGTTTTTCCGCCCTGTTGAGAGTCTCAGGGCCATCACAGAGGGGTCCGGCTCGAAAAATGTTGCCGAGACATGGGCTCTATAGGGCTCTGGTCGTGATTGTCATAGTGTTGCAATGTTTGCGTCGATGTGTGTTATTCGATGGATTTCGAGCGTTTTTCTGGGTGTGATTCCTGGCGTTTTTCCAAACGATTGTCGCAAATTCCGGTTGTTTTTCGCAGACTTGGGCGTTCTTTCCATTCTTATGCCTCGGGCAGCCAAAACTGGATCCAGGGCTAAAAAATTCAAATTCGGCCATTGGGGAAGGGGTCCGAAGCTTTTTGGGGCCGCGTGCAGAGCCCCATACATCCTTCGATCTGACTTTTCCCATCCGCGGCCCCAAAGCTTTCGTCCGCGCCAGAGGTCCAGACCCTTTCGCCTGGGGTAGTTTTGCGCTTGGATTCGTTTTTGGTAGTCCTGGGGCTTGAGAACGTCCCCCGGAGGCCGAAATCGAGGAAAAACACTCGGATTGAAAAGATGGCGCCGTCGGAGATTTGGGACCATGTTTGCGGATGTTTGGGTCCGGCGGCGACGGGTATGTCGACGGCGGCGACCCGCCACGGCGGCGACCGGCGGCGGCGCGGCGGACCAGCCACGACGGCGACCTGGGCGGCGGCGGCCGCAGCGACCAGCGGTTCGCGGCCCTGGCGGGGGCTTTGACAGCGACGGCGGCGGCGGCGAGTTGCGGGGGCCGCTCGTCGTCTTCGTGGTCGCCGTCGGTGTCGGCGTCCTGTCCCCGTTTCTGCTCCTGCTCCTCTTCCGCTCGTGCTTTCTCACCTCCTGCTCGTGCTCCGCTCATCATCTTCGTCGTTCTCTTATCTCGTCCCCCCCCTCCCCCAGGAAGGGATTGAAGAGAAAGTACAATCAACCCGCATTGTAAGGATGAGCGACTTTCCAAGGTTGCCCTTGCGTCCCTTCGGCCAATTGGCCGCTTTCGATGGCCGCGCCCCGCTCGCAAAGTGTGGACATGGCCTTCCATGGCCCTTGCATCTTGATCGTGCGTCCTTATCATGCTGGTTGACTGTAGGTTGCCGTGGCGGACCAGCCGCTCCAGGAAGTCGCGCCCGCGGATGCTGCTGGGGCCGCGCAGGCAGCCCAGGGCGTGTTGACGCCGGCTGTTACCACGACGCCCGCACCTGGAGGCTGCTTTCAGACAGAGGACAGCGTGGCCCCGAATGATGATGGTGATGGTGGTGGTGGTGATGGTGGTGATGATGACGGTGGTGGATGGTGGTGATCACGACGACGGCAACGGCGATGACAACGACAATGACGACGACGATGACGATGACGGTGGCGATGAGGATGTTGATGATGACGATGGCGATTCTGATTATGATACTGAGTGATGATGCTGATTATAATGCTGATGCTGCTGATGATGATGATGCTGGTGAGGATGAGAATGAAGATGTCGATGGGGCCGAGGAGAACAGCAACAACAACGACGACGACGACGACGACGACGACGACGGGTACTACGACGATTGTTATCTGTGAATGTTTCGCCGTCTGCCGCCAGCCCCCTCTCTATCACAATGAAAAACATTAGAGTTATGCTGGGATGTTTCGGCGCTGTTTTGAAGACGTCTAGGAACGCGAATCAGACGTAATTGACGCATGGTTCTGGCCTCTGGAGCACGAACCTGGCGTAATGTGTGAGGGGCTCTGGCTTTGGAACAGCGAATTCGGAATTATTTGTTAGTGAACTTGAGTTCTGGAGCGCGAATCTGTAATAGATTGCAAACAGGATTCTGGCCTTGGGAGCGCGAGTCAGGCGTGCTGTGTGAGGCATTCTGGCCTCGGGGGCGCGAAACTGGATAGATATACGAGGGATTCAATCTGGCGTAGATTGCCCAGGTTTCTGGCCTTCGGAGCGCAAAACCGGTGTCCTTGATTAATTCTTGCCTCGGGAGCGCGATCCTGGTGCAATTAAACAAAAGGATTATGGCCTCGGGGGCGCGAATCTGCGTAATGTATTAAGGATTCTGGTCTTGGGGCGCGAATCCCATGTATTTGCACGTGTCCTTGGACCCCCCCTCCCAGAATTCTGATAACCCCATGGGGGCGTAAAAGGTAAACAGACCGTTTTCGGTTCCCCCCCCTTCACGGGAACAGCAGCACTTTACAGGTGGAAGCACAAAGTAGAGCTATACCATTGGAAATTGGAAACCGGTAGAAGTGCAGGAAACAGGACACCTCCGCCACGCCGCCTGATGGCCCCACAAGGGGCCCGGCGGATTAATCACCGCCGCACCCTGCCTTTTGGAAGTGCCTATGCCGATCGTTGTGGCCAGAGTCCGGCCAAGCTATCGGATCATGCTTTCCCTCAGCCTCTGTGGAAACGTTTTGGCGAACACGTGGGGGAGACAGAATTGAGGCTGAGAGATCTCTTTGGGCTTTCCTGGAGGCTCTCGCGGTGGTCTCTTTGGGCCATTTTGGACCATCATGTGTGCATCCTGGGCCATCACGGAGACATCTTGCGGCCATCTTGGCTTTTCTCGGGGCCATCTTAGACGTTTTGGAGGCATCTTGGAGACCATCTTCAGCTATCTTGGCCGTCACGGAGCGGGAGGACCGATGACTTTGGAAGTTTACAGGTCGGTATGGGGCGCCCTGGAGGCCATCCTAGGGCCGTCTTAAGCGGAAAGACTGATCAGGTGGACCGTGTCTGGGTCCTTCCGGGTGGCCGGCGGGATCGGCGGCTGCACACTGGGAACGTTTCAAGACCAGAACTACCTAACAAGGAGGAGGAGGAGGAGAAGTAGTAGGAGGAGGGCTCTTTGGAGCTTTTGGGGTACCCTCGTAGCCTCTGGGGCGCCTCATCGGGACCTCTTGGAGGCCTCTTGGAGGCTCCTTGGGAGGCTCTTTGGCCGTCTGAGAGCGTTCCTGGCCCGTCTGACGCTGTCGGAAGCCGTCTTGGGGTGCCTCCCTGGGCCGATGTGGGACCCCTCTTGGGGCGCTTCAGGGCCGTCTTGGAGGCCATCTTGGGCGTCTTGGAGGTCTCCTTACATCTTGGGCCCATCTTGGGCTCTCGGGGCCGTCTTAGCCGTCTGGGAGGCCATCTTGGCCGCCTTGGACGCCATCTTGTAGCCATCTGGAGCGGACAAGCCCTTGCCACCGGGTCTGACAGAGCTTTCCGGATGGCCGGTGCATTAGGCCGAAGGTTATTGGGAACTTAGAGCAGGACCAGGAGCTCCTGAGAATTTGGTACGCCGGTACCCCTCTGTGGAAAGCCACAGGGTGCGGCGGATTGAAGACGCCTTCGGCGAATCACAGCCGCCCCCTGCCTTCTAGGATACGCCTATGTGGCCCAACGTTTGGGCAAAGTTTGGCCGCGCTATTGGACTATGCGTTCACCCAGCCGTTGTGAAAGCCTTTTGTCGCTACAATCTTTCACCAACCTGGGGAAATTGATGACTCAAATCCTTCACAAGCCTACGGGAATCAATGACTTGTGCCTTTTGGGAACCAGTACGGGGGCCTCTTGGAGTCCTCCTGGGGCGTCGTGGGGGCCTCTTCGGCCAGGGTCAGGCCATCACGGGCGTCTCGGAGCACTCTTGGGCAGTCCTGGGGCCTTCTTGGGCCATCTCGGCTGCCTCGTGGGACCCTCCTGGCCCGTCCTGGGGCCTTCCAGCCTCCAGAGGAGAAGTGCCGCGGGAGGGCGCGAGAACATGCCCCAAAGCCCCGAGAGCGCCCAAGAGCGCCCAGAATTCCAGGCCGTGGGCCCTGTCAAGACCTTACAACATTCGATGCAGGGGACATCTGATGGATCTGAGGACACTCCCCGATGGACTCCGACGCCCGGGCTTGGCGCTCCCCGAGGGGCACGGCCCTTTCGCCCTCTGCTTGGCCGGCGGCCTTCCTTGCCGCCCGCCTGACAGGCCCCCTGGCCAGCTCCTCGCCTTGTCACAGTGGCCCCCTTTGGCTGACTTGATTAGTTTAGTGCTACGCGCCACCGGCGCGCCGGCGGAGGCAAGGCCGGGCTTTGACCCAGCACGCCTACCGCCTACCTCCTGTGCAGCCTTCACCTGAGAACACTCAACTTCGTGCCTCGGGGCGCAGCGGCGGATTAACCATAGCAGCACTATCGTTGGCAACATGCGGTCGAGCATCTGATGAAGAAGCCTCCTCCCGAACAGCTGGGCCGGCGTTTTGTAACCAACTTGCCAGGAAGCTGCCCCAGTTTCCTGAGCACGTTCGCCCTTCCAGCGTCAACAACCGACATTGGCCCAGATTTGTTCAAAGAAGCTTCCAGGAAGCTGGCCCAGATTTCTTGAATGATGAGTTTCTTGATCATAGTTTCGGCTGTATGTGTTATTGGCGATGACGATGGTGAAGGTGAGGATGATTGATCATGATTCTACGGGGCCCTCGCGATCCCCCATCACGCTCTTGGGCCGTCATGTGCGCGCCGGAGAGATTGCGTAAACCCAGCTTGGGGTCGTCCATGCGGTTCTTATAAGGACCCCCCCGTACATAAATTCGGCCCTGGGCGCTCCCACCGACGTGGAATGAGCATTTCCGATTTGGGGAGCTCCTCGGGGCCACCCTACGCACTCGGGCGGGCCCACGATCGCTTCCCGGACGGTTCCGCGGAGGCCCGAGAATGCCCAAGACCGTTCCAGAGCAGCCCATGGGCGCTCAAAGAGGGCCCAAAGTGACTTCAAGTCGGATCAAGAAGCCCCCAAGACGCCGCAAGACGCCCCCCAGGGGGATCTCTACGAGGCACAAGTAATCCCATTCCCCAGGAAAAAAGAGAGTATATTTTCTGCATCGTCCCTTCTTTGGTCTTCAAAGCGTCCAAGACGGCCTAGCCGGGCCCCGAGATCGCCCCAATGCGGCCCGAGAAGTCCCGAAGAGGGGCAGACAGCCCCAAAGAGCCCCAGCACGGCCCAAGACAGTCCCAAGACGGCCCAAATGGAGCCCCAGAGAACCCCCCAAAGCTCCCAAGACACCCCCAAGAAGGCCGCAAGAGGCCCCCGAAAGGACCCAACAAGACCCCAGGACGGCCCACGCCCCCCCAGGACGGCCCAAGAAGGTCCCGCAGCGGGGGCACGAGGGCCGCCAGCCAACCCGAAAGAGCCCCAAACAAAGCCCCGCCAAGGCCCCGAGAGGCCACAGTCACTGATCTCCGCAAGGTTGTATCTTAGATGCCTTGGTTATTCCTCTAGCGCCACGTTCATACCTTCGGCCCTGGGACCCCTTACGAGCCCTATGAGCCCAATGAGCGCAACGGGCCCTATGAGCCCTCCCAGCACGATGCTCCTTTTGATCCCTATGATCCCTATGACCCCTCTGAGACCTATGAGGTATAGGAACTCTATGAGCCCCATGAGCCCTATGAGCCCTATGACCCCCATGAAGCCCATGAGGCCTACGAGCCCTATGCGCCCTTTGAGCCCTACGAGCTGTATGAGCCCTCTGCACTTCATGACCCCTATGAGCCCTACGAGCCCTATGAGCCCCTGTCAGCCCTCTGAGCCCTATGAGCCCTACGAGCCAGATGAAACATATGAGCCCTGTGAGCCCTATGAGCCCTACAAGCCTCATGAGCCCCATGAGCCCTACGAGCCCTGTGAGCCCTACGAGCCACATGGCCCCTATGAGCCCGATGGGCCCTATGAGTCCTCTAAACCCAATGGTTTTGATGAGCCCTATGCACCCCATTAGCCTTATGAGCCCCACGAGTCCTCTGAGCCCCCCTGGGCCTTCTGAGCCCTATGAGCCCTATGAACCCTATGATCTATACGAACTCTTCGACCCCTATGAACAACCCCATGAGCCCTAAGAGCTCTATGAGCCTCCTGAGCCCTATGAGACCTATGAGCCCCTCTGAGCCGTCATGAGCCGTCATGAGCCCTATGAGCCTCACGAGCCCCATGAGCCCTCATGAGCCCAATGAGCCCTACGCGCTCTGTGAGCCCTATGAGCGATATGAACCCTATGAGCCCTGTGAACCCTATGAGTCCTATACTTTTTACGAGCCCTATGCACACCATGAGCCCTATGAGCCCTACCAGCCCTACGCCCCTCTGAGCCCTCGGAGCCCTACGAGCCCTATGAGCCACATCCACATAAACCCTACGAGCCCTATGAGCAATCTGAGCCCGATGAGCCCTATGACACTCATGAGCCCAATGAACCCTACGAGCGCTATGAGCCCTATGAGCCACATGAACTCTATGCGTCCCATGAGTCCTATGAGGCCTATGGGCCCTATGACCCTTATGGGCCTCATGAGCCCCATGAACCCTATGAACACTATGCCCTTTGAGGCCTCTGAGCCGATGCATCCTCTGAGCCCCGTGAGCCCCGTTAGCCCCTATGACCCATCTGAGCCCCATGAGCCCGTTGAGCCCCATGACGTCTATGAGCCCTTTGACTCTGAGCCCTATGAGCCCTATCAGCCCCTATGAGCCCTATGAGCCTCAAGAGCCCCATGAGCCCTATGAGACCTCATGAGTCCCATGAGACCTATGCGCTCTATGAGCCCTATGAGCCCTGCGAGCCATATTGATCCTATGAGCCTCATGAGACCCATGAGCTCTATGAGCCCTCATGTGTCCCATGACACCTATGCGCCCTATGAGCCCTATGAGCCCTACGAGCCGTATGAAGCCTAAGAGCCCTATGAGCCCTACGAGCCCTATGAGCCCCATGATTTTAATGAGCCCTAACAGACCCACCAGATGACCCCCAAATGAGCCCCGCGGGACCTATGAGTCCAATCGGCCCTAACAGCCCCGCGGGACCCACGAGCCTTGCGCACTACGAGTTTCTAAGCCCATTCAGTCTGACGAGCCCTCTGTGCCCTATGACCCGCACGCCCCCGAGGCCGTCAGATGCCATCTGGGAGGGCTCGTAGGGCTCCCTCGGAGGTTTCTGCAAGGCCCCATGGATGTTGTCGTGGGGCTCTCTCGGAGACTTCCCTAGGGCCCAAGAGAGGCCAGGGAAGAGCCCCACAAGCGCTGCAAGAGAATCCCAAGATTACTGCATGCTCATGCAGTGCTCTTCGGCCGCTCTTGGGGTCTTCTTGGAGCTTTCTTGGGCCCGCTTGGGGCTCTCTCGGGGCCTTCGCAGAGCCCCAGGCACCTCAAGAGTAGCCCGGGAGCGGCTCCAAAAAGCCCCAGGAGGGCTCCAAGAGGGACCCCGCACCCAGCATTTTCAGCAGCCGTCAAGATGGCGGGTGCGAGGGCCCACATGGAGCCGCTCTTGGAGCCTTCTTGGACCCCTCTTGGGCCCGCTCGGGGTCCTCTCGGGGCCTTCTCCGGGGCGAGCGGCCCAATAACGGCCCAAGATGGCCCGCAGAGACCCCCAGCACCCGGCATTTTGAGCGGTCGTAAAATGCCGGGTCCGAGGGGCGTTTGGAGGCCGTCTCGGGGCCACTTTCGGGTCAAGCGTTCACCAATTCGGGCGAGGGAGCTTTCCGAGCCAGGTTGGCCCGAGCGTCGTGATCGATTCCATGGCGGCTCGAGGCATCGTCATCAGGATGGTGCGTGAGTCCGTGCCGCTGGCGACGCACAGGAAAATAGCGGAAGTGGCTTTGGGATGGGAAGCAATGCCCACGAAACCAAATAGGAAGGCCGAGTATCTGGAGGAACAGTGCGGGGCCTTATTTCGTAATTGCAATGATTGGGATAGCGCCCTCAGACGCTCAAAGAAAGCAGCAAGCGAAGCACAATCAGAGACAGCTTCGAAAGCTATCCAACTGCCTGCGGCAAGTCCCGCCACCGTGCCAGTCCCTCATGCTCAGAAGCAATTGTCCAAGGAGGCACCAGAGACCTCTCGGATGTTCGTTGGGATATCGTGGTAGGCCTTTCGGGGGCCTGTTGGAGGCAGTTTCGAGGCATTCAGGGAGCTTCTTGGCGGCATCTTGGGGTCCTCTTAGAGCTCGTCGGAGGCCTCTTGGGGCCTTCTGGAAATCTCTTCGGGCAGCAGGATCGACTTGCTGGTTTGAATTGCCCTGTACGGGCCGCAAGAACACTATGATCACACACGAGTTTTCTGAGCCACATGAACCCTATGAGCCCTGCAAGCCTCACGGGCCCTGCGAGCCCTAGCCTCATGGGCCCTATGATACCCATCACCCCCATCAGCCCCATGACCCCTGCGAGCCCCAGGAGCCCTATGAGCGTCATGAGCCCTATGAGCCCCATGAGGACTGTGAGCCTTACGAGACCTATGGACCCGATGAGCCCTACGGACTATGAGCCCCTTGCTCCGCATCAAGCTCAGAGCCAGACGAGCCGCAAGAGCTCTATGATCACATACGAGCTTTATGAGCCACAAGAGCCCTATGGGCCCCATTGACGAACCGCACCGCGGCAGCGACTATTGTCCGTTCCAGCGCACCTTTTCTGGCGCCATGGTGACCAAGATCTTAAATGCGAAGCGAAGCGAGCCGGTAAACTCTTGCACGCAAACACACACACACACACACACACACACACACACACACACACACACACACACACACACACACACACACACACACACACACACACACACACACACACACACACACACACACACACACACACACACACACACCACACACACACACACACA
>CAUYUJ010008600.1:28548-33548 GCA_963575745.1 Prorocentrum cordatum | reverse complement strand
GCGCCACCACTCGCACTTGCTAGGCCTTGTCAGGCATCTTGGGTTACTCTGCGGTGCCCACCCTGGTCACACCGAGGTGCCACCACGCGCCATTTTGGCCGCGCCGCAGCTTCTGCTGCCCAATTCACTCGCACTCAATTCGTGTCGTGGCGGTCGGCCACCCTGATACTCTTGCAGTCCCGTGGGTGCTCACGCGTCTGCATACAAATTCACTTGCAGCTTGCAGACCCTGGCAGCCGGCCACCCTGGCAGTCAGCCCCCCTTTGCAGCTCGTTGCATGTGTGCACCCCTGGCATTGCAGCTACCCTGGCAGCCGCAGCCAGCCCCCCTCCACTCGCCGGCCTGCCCGCCGAGGTGTCGCGTGAGGCTCCGGCCCACCGCTTTAGGTTAATTCGTCTTTGCGCGGCCCGCTCTGACTCGACTCGCCGCTGGCGCTCTCGCCTGCGGCCGCTGACTAAAAAGTATTCCCATCAGCCCATGCACAAGTAATGCCCTGGCGAGTTTCCATGATCAGGGAAGCGGATGAGCATGCAGTGGATTAACAGGATTAACAGCTGGGGAAGCCGTCAAACTGAAGTCTTGGATCAGCGTGCGCAGACCCAGGAGGGAACCGTATGCGCTTTCGCGGACGTGCCGACTGATGAAAGGCAGGGCTAAGGACGAGGGGGATGAGGGAGAGTATGAGGATGAGGATGCTGATGAGGATGAGGAGGCGGAGGAGGAGGACGCGGAAGAGGAGGAATATGAGGAAGAAGAGGAGGACGAGGAAGACGAGGATGACGAGGACGAGGACGAAGACGAGGAGGAGGAGGACGATGAGGGCGAGGAGGAGGAGGAGGAGGAGGAGGAGGAGGAGGAGGAGGAGGAGGAGGAGGAGGAGGAGGAGGAGGAGGAGGAGGAGGAGGAGGAGGAGGAGGAGCCAGGATGAGGATGATGAGGAGGAGGAGCGGAGAAGGGGGGGAGGGTAGGGGGAAGGAGGAGGGATTGGGAAGAAACAGGGGTAGAAGAGGAGGAGTGAGGAGGAAGAGGAGGAGGAGGAGGAGGAGGATGAGGAGGAGGAGGAGGAGGAGTGAGGAGGAGGAGGAGGAGGAGGAGGAGGGGAGGAGGAGGAGGAGGAGGAGGAGGAGGAGGAGGAGGAGGAGGAGGAGGGGAGATGAGGAAGAGGAGGAGGAGGAGGAGGGGAGGAGGAGGAGGAGGAGGAGGAGGAGGAGGATTGGGGGAGGTGGAGGGAGGATGGATGGGGGAGGTGGGAGGTGGAGGAGAGGAGGAGGAGGAGGGAGGAGGAGGAGGAGGAGGAGGAGGAGGAGGACAATGACGAGCTTGGGGGGCTTCTTGGGGCGTCTTGGGGGCCCCTTGGCGGTCCCGGAGGCCTCTTGCGTACCTCGGGGAGCCTCTTGCGGCCTCTAGGGGGTCTCTTGGGAGCCTTTTGGAGGCCTCTTGGGCGCCTCTTGGGGCCTTCTTGGCGTCTTTTGGGGCCCTCTTGCGGCGCTCTTGAGGGCTTTCGAGGCGCTCTTGTGGCCATCTTTGAGGACATCAAAGAAGGGGACGGTCGCAATTAGCCTCCCCCCTCGGGATCCCCTAAAATCACATCTGGGACCTCTCTGGGACCCCTCTTGGAGCGCTCTTGGGCGCTCTTGCGGCTGTCTTCGGGCTCTCTTGGGCCTCTCTTGGGGCTCTCTTTGGCCATCTTGGAGCCTTCTTGAGGCCTCGGATGGCCATCGGAAGCGAAAAGGCGAGAAAGCAACACACATTGATATCCTTAGGTTTTGTACGGAATTTTGCTTTTTAGAGTCTTGGAGCCGTCTTGGAGCGTTCTTTGGGCCTCTTGGAGCATCTTGGGAGCCGATTTGAAGCATCTTGGGCTATCTTGAGCCATCTTGGAGGTCATCTTGGGCTCTCTTGGGCGAACAAGTACCCTCTGACACCTCGCGGGGCGCCCCGTCCAGGCCCAGGGGAGGGTTTAGGGGAGAGGGGTAAACCCTTCCCCGAAGGGGACGAAAAGGGGGTTGGAAGAGACAACTCTCTAGACCACCTGCGCCCAGAGGGCTGGTGAGATTTGTCTCTGAGCTCTCGATGGGACACAAGCTTCGAGACCGCCCTGCACCCCATCGAGGAGATGCACGTCGCTGAGATCCGAATGGGTCAGGGCACCCCTCTCAGCCCAGCGGTCGGCACGGGCGTTGCCCTCACGCTGAAAAGGGGGAATCTTGTTTTCTTGTGCCGCTCGCTCTGAGGTATGGACTTTCACATGCACGAACTCCCTCTGTACGAAGTCTGCGCGCGAATGGGCCCAGCTCAAACAATGCGAGCGAGGCGCCGTGCTGGTCTGCGAGGCCCAGGGCTTCTGGCAGCACGACATGGTCGCACGACAGTCGATCTGCTCAGAGAAAGTGCCGAACACATGGTCAGCTAGCTGGACCACTGCGTAGTCCTTGCCATCGCGCGCGCACTGCCGCACTCCGAAGTCGGGTGGCACCGCTCTGTGCAGGCCTCCAACAAACTGCTTCTGAGCATTGTGCAGCGCGAAGGGCCAGCCTGCTACGCGCACAATTGGGCAAGTAGCGTCGAAATACGAACCGTCGCAACATGTAACGCCGTCTTCGGGAAGGAATTTGGGTTTCGCCCCCACCCATCTGCAGTGCTAACCAGCCCTGAACGCTCCCCTCCCGACGCAGACCCGAGGATCAGGAAACAGGCCCTTGGAGAACCTTTCGCCCGGCTTGTGGGGCTGATGCAAGCCTCTCAGATGCCAGCTTGACAATGCCCGAGAGGTTGCCGCGTCGCTAGGCTCCCAGAGCCGCGCGCGCAGAAGCCCGATGAACAAAACTGCCGCGGCCAGCCGAGCACAGCTGGCAATCCACTGGAACCGTCTGCTCTTGCTGGTGTAGGCGTAACTGACGCCAGTGCGAACCTGCAATGGGACCTTGCAAAACGCTCTGATGGTTCACACCCAAAGCCGAGTTGGGTGTCAACCACATGAACTCGAGCATAGGCTTCCAAAAAGCAGGCACGTCCCAGCATCCATGTTCGTCCAGCACAAAAATGAGCGTTGGGCCGACGCCGCGCGGGCTGCCTGGGCCACTTGATTGGCAGGGCAATCAGGAACATAGAACATCAACTCCCACTCCCGACCCGCGCCGTCCACTACGCCAGTAGCCCCTGGAAAGCTCCACCCAACTCTTTTCATCGATCGGACCAGTGCCTGCGCTGGGTCCTTGTGCGAGACCCAAGTTCTAGGCTTCCTAGCCTGCTTGTGTGCTTGCTCCATGAGCGCGTCTAGCGCTTGGCGGCTCAAGTGTCCGTCACACAAGTGCTGCCGTTATGCCCAATGCTGTCATGAGGTGAGCACGAGAGGGTCGCGCCCCCGCCCTGCCCTGCCGACCCCGAGCGCGAGCCCTAAAGAGACTCCTTTCGGCAACCTGGCTTCCGCATTTCCGACGACTGCCCTCGGGCCGTTCAAGCGGCCGCCAGGGTACGCCCGGAATGCTGGGGCCCCAGAGGGTCCCCTACCACCGCGGACGGCCCCGCGCGGTTGATCGAACTCATCTCGGCCCCGCCACTCCAGCGCAGCCTCAGTCGTCGGGCGTGGCGGTGTGCCCCCAACACCGTCACGACCGAATACGTATGAGGAACCAAGCAAGCACTGATCCATGGCAACGAAGTCAATCATACGGACCTGGTGCGTGGGTCCATGGGAGCGACATCCTGCAGCCCGATGGTGTTCGCCCGACCAGAGTCACGCACGTCCGGCGGAAGCATGTTCCAATCGCCATCAATGAGGCTCGGCAGCTGGAAAGACGTCGTGATGTCTGCCAGGCCGCCTAGCAGCGCTTGGTTGCGCATTCCGAGTGCCTCTCCCTGTGACCAGATACACCGAGACCAGCAGCGCCCTGACCTACGGCCCGAGCGAGACCTGTTGTGTCACAATGCGGTGGGCTTTGTTGGTACAGCGGGCCTACCACTGCTCCGAACCGAGCTTCGCATCCGTGAGAATTCATAACTCCTCCCCACTGCTCGAGCGCGCCTTCCTCTGTGTCCTCCGCGTGGCCGCGCAGTATGGTGTAGCCCGTGGCCTTGGCTTAGGTCTGAGGCGAGCTCTGCTTCGCTAGGCAAGAATGTCGTCTCTTGCATCATGATAGCAGGCGGCCATCACTTGCGGTTCACGAGAAGCCACTCCAGGAACGACTGACCAGTATTGCAAGAACTTGTGTTGTACGTGGACCTATCCAACAGGCCCTCTTGCACCGCCTGCGATGAAGCAGTCCACGGCGGCTTTCCCGAGGCAGATCCTGGCCACGGCTGGGTGGGCCCAAGACTTCCGAGTGCCGAGGGCGAGCCATGCTCGGCGCTCCTTCGGCATGGACGTGAGGACCGCACTCGCCTAGTGGTGACACACAAGGCATGTCCGAAGTTGCCCCCAAATCCTGACGGTGAGCCTGGAATCGTCGAGGCCGCGGTGCACGATTGCATCGCAGCTCGCCGACAGTCGACGGTCGGCGGTGCGTTGGCCTCAGGACGAACCTGAACCCGAACATCCTGGGCAAAATAAGGAGGAGGAGGAGGAGGAGGAGGAGGAGGAGGAGGAGGAGGAGGAGGAAGAGGAGGAGGAATAATAATACTAATAAGAATAATAATAATACTGATAATAATAATAAGACGAATAATGATAATACGAAGAATATTAATCATAATATGAATAATATTAATAATAAGACGTACAATATTAATAATAAGAATAATAAGAATAATACTAATCATAATAAGGATAATCATGATACTAATCAGAATAAGAATAATAATAATAATACTAAGAATAGTAATACTAATAATAAGAAGAAGACTAATAATAATGATACGAAGAAGAAGAGGAGGAGGAGGAGGAGGAGGAGGAGGAGGAGGAGGAGGAGGAGGAGGAAGAGGAGGCGGAAGGAGGTTGCAATGGCTGCATCCGGCGTCGTGTTTTTTTCGCAAAGTCGACCCCCAGAGGTCTGAACCCCATC
>CAUYUJ010008600.1:6048-16048 GCA_963575745.1 Prorocentrum cordatum | reverse complement strand
ATGAGCGTGGTTGACGATAGGAATACATTCTCGTCCACCGAGTACCGTATCGTTGACGGGGCCGCGGAGGTCAACCCAATGTTCGACATTGAGGACAAAAAGGATCGTGTGTTCCCACGTTTTTGAAGGTACTTAAGCTCATCAGAGACCGATTGTAACCAGGCCAGACACAATCGTTAGTGGGCTGATAGGAAGAGCGGTGAATTATGACAGTCCAGCCGATTACACGCTGTGATGTCTCACGTTCCGTCGATCCCGAAGTCTTCGGACAGGAAGCTGATACTGGTCGACCTTTCGTACAGGAACAGCGGCACGCATGCCAACTCCAAGGCTTGGCTCTCGGCGGCTACTCGCCGGGCGCGTTTTCCCCGAGCCCACCAGAGTTACCTCGGGCGCTGCACCATCGAATGGCTCATCACCAGACGCCGATGCACGGCTGACGAAATACAAGGGGCGCTATGCGACCTTCTCGATCTCGGAGGTTTAACGGTTGATTTTCAGCCCGAGCATACGTGCTCACCTTGCCATCCGACTTTGCGAGCTGACAATGTATGCTTGAACAGGAACTCGGGCTGGAAGTTCTTCTCCCTCGCGCGCCGTCAACGTTGACAGGCTCGGAGCCGTCCTCAACACCGGCGTGTTCGTCGTCTCCAAGGTGAGTGACGGTTTGCGAACAAAGAACTACAGGGGCACTGAGACACCTGGAGAGGGCGTATATTATATGCCTTCGAAGACTCTTATAGAATACCATGGCATCACGCCGCCTACGCCAACGCGGCAGAGCTCTTTGGTGATGGACTGGCTCTCGCGTGCGAGTTCCAGATCCTGGCTCCACCGTCGGAACCCGGGGGCTTTCAGGCAGTAGACGCAGAGAGGAAAGAACAATGCTGCTGTCCTCACCCCCAGAACTTGGCGAGAACTGCCCTCCGACTCTACTTCGCCGTGCCGCCGCAGACGCGTGCAAAGGGGTTGTTGTTGTGCCGCCCCGCGGTTTCTGCGGGTGATAAGTAAGAGCTCGACTTCGCCGCCGTTGTGCGCCCGGGCCCGCTTGATCCCATGGAGGAGACGGGGTCAATGTGAGTGGCGCGAGACTGTCAAGGTTCCCCTCTTGAAGATCCAGGACGAGGTGAAGCTGGAAAGTGTCAATGGCTCCGCGCAGCGTGACAACCGTCGAGCATATCGCGAGGAGAGACGACGCTTTTGCAGTGGTTGGTAGAGAGAACCGATTCAAGAGATCCGCGATTATAGGAGGTCGCTCGTTGAGCATCTTTGTGCTTTTGCTCGCGACGACGGAGTTCCCTGGACTTGGGAAGTGCTGGGTGGGGGAGTTGGAGACTAACCAGTTCTATGAACAGTGCTTTGTCCTTCCCGACGTGGGGAAACTTGTCATGTATGACAAGATCGCGGACCGGCGTGGAAGTCATCGCCCCGGCAAATGTGGAATCTGATGATCGATGGGCACATTGCTCATTGGGCGACCTTCGGAGGCATGGAAATATTCAAAACCCGCGATCTGCCGGGGAAGGTGACGCAGACGTGGGGCCTATGACCGAGGCGACCAACGACGAGGTTGACGACGCCCTCAATGAGGAGGGCCCGCCCTGGCCCGCAACGGACATCATTTCGGGAACGCGTCGCTGAGAAAATGCGGGGCGACGCGGGGGGCATTCGCGCTGAGGGCGCGGCGTTCCGCGCGCCCCTCCGGCAAGGGGGGCGGCGCCAGCGGTCGAAGTGGGGGCGCCTGGGAACGGCGGGCTTCAAGAGAGGGTATTATGCAGATGCAAGGCTTCGTATCCCTTCCAAGGAGCTGCGCCCGCCGCCCCCCCCCCAGACTCGCAGCCGCCCGATCCGCGGGGCGAGATGGAGACAGAGCCATTGACGAGAGAGCGTGTCATACTGGCCAGTTTGTCTGTGGCTCGAATGGAGCAAGCGTACTTGTGCCTCCGACTCGGGTGCCATTGTGCGACGTGCAAGGAGGTGGAAGAAGGGCAGCCGGACGCGGCGCTGCGCGTTGACCTGCGCGCGCCGCGCCAGCGTGCATATTGCCGCTGGGCCAGCGCCTGCCGACGCGGTGCCCCCGCCGAGGTCCTGGCGCACGAAAAGGTGCTCTTCGAGCTATGGTGCCAGTCCGAGATGCGCGAGGGGGCGGCGGAGCTGGGCGAAGATGCTGACAGCTCGACCGTAACTTCAACAGGCTCGGATCCTAACGGGGGCGATAGAAGACAACCGCCCGCGCGAGCATGCAGGAGAGGCCCGCGGCTATGCCGTGGACTCCCCGCCTGTCCCATTACATTGCGAATCTGCGACGCTTGCGCGAGCTCGAGAACCCTTTGATGACGCGAACCCCAAGCCTGGACAGCCATCCTTCCGAAAGGGGCCGAGCTTGGTGGATCTGGGCGCGCCCGACGAGGAGCGCCCGGCGCCCCCCGCCGTCTTCGGCGCTTACAGTCGGGTCCAGGTCGTTCCCAGCTCTGGAAGACGCAGAGGAGAAGAGGTCGGATGGCGCCGCGCATGATCGGGGCGATGGTGCGGAACGCCATGCCGAGGATATACCTGGACAGAAGCCCGGGCTCATTCCCCTCGGCATAGTCTCCAACAAGCTTGCTCACGCACTCATGTCGAAGCACTTCTGCCTCGCAGCGGTCCCGACGCCGCCGAAGGGGGAATAGGCGCCCGCTACAGCGCGGTCGAGCCCCACTGGCCGAGATTGGCCTCGTCCCTATGAGCATGGCTGGTGACCTGCGCGCGATTGCATGGTACTCGTGAATGGATGTGGAAGCAGCTGATCGCATTGGTTCGCTTATCGTTCACCTGGCGATGCGTGGCGCAGCCTACGTCCGCAGTTCAGAAGGATGGACTGAGGCAGCAGCCATTGTCAAGACGTTGGGCGCGATGGGTTATGGCTGGGTGTGGGCGCGCTTTATGCGTGCTCTTGCTCAACTGCCGCGCCATGCTGTCCAGATCCTTGGCATCAGCATGACGAGCGCCGACAGAAGGCCCCGCGGGTGAGCCAGGATATTTGGGCGCAAACCACCTGGCGTCGACTATGTCGACAGGAACGTGCCTATAGTGACGGCCATGACGAGAATGCCCCTGCTGTTCCGCGCTTGCAAGGGTCACTCCGTTCGAGTTGTTGGCCCTGACGCATGTGTATCAGGTATGCTGCGGCAGCGGGGTACTGTCGTGCCATCGGACGATGTTTCGGTGCGAAGTTCTATGTCCGGGCATGTTGAGCTACCGCAAAGGGACCTCCAGGGCTCGCGGCAGTACCGTTCCCCGACGTGCCTGCTGGCTCAGCTTGGGCCGTGCCCTGCCCCTGAAGGTCCAGTTGTCAGAGAACGCGAGCCGTGGTCTTGTGGGGCAGTTAAGCTGGTGCGGAGAGCGCAGGAGGGTCAATGCGGTGAATTGCATGGACAGCTGCCGACGTGGCTTAGACCTGGAGGCTGGGCGCGGGCTGTGGCCGGCCAAGCATTGGATGCCAGTGTTTCTTGTCTGGAAGATCCATGTCTTCTTTCGGAGCCGCATGTGCTTGCTTTCGAGCCCTACATCTTCGAGAAGCGGGACATCTGGATTCAACGCGTGGCTCCCTGGCGACTGCGTTCCGGCCCACGTGGGTCGATTTTAATCTTTCATGCGTCTTACCGTGTCAGGGATACAGCGGATTCGGATCTCGTGGACATTGCTCTATGGCCGACGGTGCGCCGCGCTCGAGGGCTTCCCTGATTTCGACACGGCGTGCATCGACTGGATCATACGGCGTCAAGTTCTCGTTTGGGTACCTGGTGATGATGACGATGATGTGCTCGCTTCTACTGTGAAAAAGATTACACTCTGCGCGCGGCAGTTCTGGGATGATGGCTACCTTCTGTGCAGCATCGAGTGCCGTGATCGGCTGGGTACGTGGAGTTGCCTTACATGCAGGGCACCTGTTCATTGCGGCGCCTCTGTTGCTGGCCCTGACCTGATTTGGCCGAAGAGCGACTATCGAGAAATCTGTCTGGCCAATCGGGATCGAGAGGGCTACGCCCCCAACCCGACGGCCCAGAGTGCAGGGGGGTGATGGACGGGCTATGATGCCGACCGCGTGCAGGTACGAGCACAGAACAGGTGGAAATATACGAGTGACGATGGAGTCGGCGCTCGTAGAAATAATTGTCTGCAAGGAAATACTGCGCTGCACAGCAACATCATGGCCGTTTTTGATGGGCCGCCCACGTCCCCTGATGACGAGCTACCCGAGCGACAGAGAACTTGCAAGCAGGAGAAGGCCAAGAAGCTGGCTCGCAGGTGGATCAAGTTCCAGAACGTACATTTCAAGACGCCTGCAATTGGCAAGAACGCTGTCGTTCCTCGATGGATGTGGTGGCCGTGCATCAGCAGAAGCATGCTGAACGGGGGCGGCTATGCAGCTTTAGAACCTTCTGACTGGGGCTAGGATCACCCAGGGGACCGCCATCGCGAAGAGCCCTGAATGGGATGGTCCGCGTGGTGCAGAGAGTCCCCGCGGAGCGCTGCAGTCCAACCGCTCAGTCAAGTGTAAGCTGCCCTGGAACGGAAAATCGACGATTGCCAGCCGCCAGTCGAATTTCCGAGAGCTCCGTGGCCGCCAGCCTGCGAAGCAAAGGCCTAGGCACCACTTGACTATGTCGGGGTGGGTGCCTCCCGTCGGGCGCAGTCTGTCAAAGGATGAAAGAGGCCTCGCTCTATGAGGCCCGAGGGCCGTCCCGCGGCAGCAGGATCGTCGGGCGTCGCCAGGGGCAAGGGCAGGGTGGCCGAGAATGACGGCCAGGTAGGTAAGAGGCGAAGCAGTCGCGCCGGATGATCGACGGGAATCCAGGCGACGCCGGGCTGCCAACCCGACTCAGTGGGGCACGCGCTCACGCGCGGGAGTTGCCTCTTCGAGCTCCGCCGCGGCAGCGGGGCCGCCGGCTGCGAGGGATTTCTGGCTGGGCGCGCCTTGGCATGACGCAGCCGACACCTCGCGGCGCCGCGTGGGAAGTGCCTTGCCAAGGCGGGCGTGCTCCGACAACGAGCAGCGGAATGCGGATTCCATTCCCCCATGGCGAGAGAACGCCCACAACTAGTGGTCGTCTGGGAGCTGGAGCTGTGGCAACTGGCGAGGTGACACCAGCTGGGGCCGTTATGGCCACAGTGGGGGTTGAGTGGAAGAGAACGAGGGACACCTGCAGCTTTGCTGCAGGTGCCCCATCGAGGCAACCCATGCCGTTTCAAGTGCGCGCAGAACGGGCGAGGTGACGCGCCTGGAGCTGCCGTGCTACGCGCTGAGTATCCCAGAGCGCTGTGAGCCAGGTGGCGGGTGGGCTGCCTGCCGGGCGCGGCGCGACGGGCCGCTTCATAAGCACATTTGGGGCGTTGACAAATCGTCGACGCCCGCCCGCGCGAGTGGAGCGCGCCAGGGTTGCCGGGGGGGGAGTTGATTCAGTCGCGCCCCTGCCTTGCCTCAGCCTCGTTTGCTGACTTTTTTTCCGAAGCTGTCTTGGCTTCTGCCGCTGAAGGGGGCTTCGGCCCGCGTCCCGCGCGTCCGCCGTTTGGCCGGCCCTCCTCTGGGTACCGTGGCCCTTGCCGTAGCTTAACGGCGCGTTGCAACGCCGAGCCATGGCCACGAGGAGCACGTCGCCGATGCATCGCTTGTAGCTGAGTATGAAACTACTACGAGGGGAAGATCATCACGAAAAACAGCTCCACGCTTTGCCGTTCAATCGGGCTGCGAAAGTTTCCCTCCTGACGGATAACTGGCAAAACCTTAAAATTGTCAGGTGGGGGGCCCGAGAACAAACGTCTCTGGGGGTGGGGGTGCTGGGCCGTGGTGTGGGCCAGGTCGCGGGCGTTGGTGGTTTCGGGGGAGAAATTGTAGGGCGGGGGGCCACGAAAAAAGTTCCTCTGGAGGTGGGGATGCCGGGCCGTGGCGTGGGCGTGTGGGGGGCGTTGGTAGAGTCCGCGCGAGAAATTGTCGGGTGAGGGGCTCCCAGAACAGACGTCTCTGGGGATGGGGATGCTGGGCCGTGGCGTGGGCCAGGTGGGGCGCGTTGGTGGATTTCGGGCGAAATCTTGCGGGGGGGGGGGCCCTGGAACCAGACATCTCTGGAGGCGGGGATGCCGGGCCGCAGTGTGGGCGGGGTGGGGGGCGTTGATCGAATTCGGGCGAGCAGTTGTCGGGCGGGGGGCCCACAAAACAAACGTGTGTGGATGTGGGGATGCTGGGCCGTGGCGTGGGCCAGGTGGGGGGCCCTTGGTGGGTTTCGGGCGAGAAATTGTAGGGTGGGGGGCCGCGAAAAAAGTTCCTCTGGAGGTGGGGATGCCGGGCCGCGGTGTGGGCGTGTGGGGGGCGTTGGTAGAGTCCGCGCGAGAAATTGTCGGGTGAGGGGCTCCCAGAACAGACGTCTCTGGGGATGGGGGCGCTGGGCCGTGGTGTGGGCCAGGTGGGGGGCGTTGGTGGATTTCGGGTGAAATCTTGCGGGGGGGGGGGGCCCTGGAACCAGACATCTCTGGAGGCGGGGATGCCGGGCCGCAGTGTGGGCGGGGTGGGGGGCGTTGATCGAGTTCGGGCGAGCAGTTGTCGGATGAGGGGCCCACAAAACATACGTTTGTGGAGGTGGGGGTGCCCGGCCGTGGTGTGGGCCAAGTGGGGGGCCGTTGGTGGGTTCCGGGCGAGAAATTGCAGGGTGGGGGGCCCGCAGAACAGACGTTTGTGGGGGTGCCGGGCCGTGGTGAAGGCGAAGTGGGGGGCGTTGGCGGGTTTCGGGCGAAAAATTGTCGGTTGAGGGGTTCCAGAAACAGACGTCTCTGGGGTGCGTTGGTGGGTTTCGGGCGAAAAATTGTCGGGTGGGGGGGCCCAAGTCTGGGGGTGGGGATGCAGGGCCGTGGTGTTGGCCAGGTGGGGCGTTGGTGGGTTTCGGGCGATCAGGGTGGGGGGGCCCGAAAACAGTTGTTCTGGAGGTGGGGATGCTGGGCCGTGGTGTGGGCGAGGTGGGGGGCGTTGGTGGGTTTCGGGCGAGAAATTGTTGAGCCACCTGGTGAACGGTGAGGTCTCGCACGCCGAAAAAGGTCGGCGGATCATGTGTTTCAACTGATCAGAAGTCCCGGAGAAAAATGGTCGGGGGCGGCCAAAAGGGGGTGATGCGTAGCTGGGGGTGGGAATGTCCAGGTTACCCCCCCAGATGTCATGGTGCCCCTTCTTTTCTTATTTCCTTGCGTCCGCGGCCCCCCCCCCCAGCCGCGCACATGCCGCGGGCCAAGATTTGCGCCCCCGGCCCCTTTGGGACGCCCCCCTCTTCTTGGACGCCCCCGAGCAGAGGGAGGGTTGCTCACGTTTCCGTCTTCAGGGGCCCGCTTGGAGCCTTTTTTTTCTCTAGCCCCAATTCTGCCCCAGCCCCACTTTGACGTCCCGCCGGCCCCCAGCAGGAAAGAAGCAGGGGAAGATATGCGTGTGATGACGCTTGCTCGTCCCGTGCCGGCCAACACGACCTGAGATGGATTCGTGTGGGGGGCGGGCCCCTTGGCTACGATCCGATCTACCGAGCTGTCGCTGCAAGGGCCCCGCCCCTCCTCCAGCACAGTCTCCTCCCCCGCAGTCCGCACTCTCCTCCCTCACAATCCTGCTTCCCTATCTCCGCCCCGCTTCTCTCTGCCATCCAGTTGGTTAGGTAACACTCGGAGCCCATCAGAATTATCGAAGACGCCTACGGCGAATCACCGCCGTCCCGTGCCTTTCAGAGAATCCCCCATGTGGCCGAGCGTTTGGCAATAGCTCTGCCAAGCTATCGGACCATGTGTTCCCCCAGCCGTTGTGGAAACCCTTCGGGGAACACTTGGGGGAGGATGGCGGGAAAGATCAGAATGAGGATCTAACACGCCACAGGCACCCCTGTGGCAAGACCACAGGAGGCGGCGGATCGAGTGGTCTTCGGCCAGTCCCGCCAACGTGCCCGGGTCGGGGAGCCTTTGTGGGGACACTGTCTTTGAGGTCTCTTGAGGGCCACTAGGGGGCCCCCCAATTCCTGGGGATATCTTGGAGCCTTCCTGGCGGTCTCGGGGCCCATCTTCGAGTCACGGGCTCGAAATGTAGTTGGTGTTCCCCCTGTTGAGCCTCTCTTGGGGCCATCGTGGGGACCTTTGCGACCCTTTTGGGGACCTTTGGGCCAACTTGGGCCCATCTTAGGGGCCTTTTGGACTGTCTCGTACGCTAAGGGCGACACAGGATAGTATGCGAAACTCCTAGTGTGCCGAACATTTGTTCTCCGAATTTTTTGTTGATTCCAGAGAGCCTTACAACCCTTAACGCAGAGAACTAAAAGGGATCTGCGGCCACCCGCTTTCGTCCCATCCCCTTCTCTCTTCGCCTCTCTCTTCTTCCTCCTTCCTGGAATTGCAGTGCCAATCTGTCCAGGCCAGCCAGAGGAAGCCGCTTTAAGCTTCGACTTCTCAGTATATCGTGCGCTCGGCGCGGATTCGATCAGCCTTTCCTGTGCTTTCGTTTAGTGCTCAGTCGCGGCCCGGTACGGCGCCCTAGGCTTGCCGTGTATACCACCGCTCTGAATACCGAGCGCTATTCAGGTGCCAAGCACTCCTCCTCCTCGTCCTCCTCCCCCTACTGCTTTTTCCTCTGCTGATGTGGTGGGCTTTTGTTCGGTCTGGCGCATGCCGCCCCCACGGTGATCATTTTGCTTGGCACCAGGGGCTCTGCGCAGCGGAGTCGATGCACGCGCAAGGGCATGCGCTCGTGCGGCGAGCTTGGCACATGCTGGTACTAGTCGCTTCCCGCGCTTTTCAGGCTCCTGTGTAAGACTCTCGTCTGGTTGCTGCGCGCCTCCCTCCCTCCCTCTCAAAGTTGCAGAGCTCGACGGGACCTGAGCACACTCCACTCGGTGCCTGCGGCGCGGTGGCGGAATGCGCAAGCACGGGGGAGGGAGCGAGCGGGAAGGCCACGGACGACGACGTGGTTGTCAACCCCGTAGACCACCCCGAGAGCCTCAAGGACTCCCTCCGCGGGCGGGTGCTCTCTGCAGTGCTGGTCACGGGGGCCTCTCGCCCGCAGCGGCGGGCAGCCTCTCGGCCGGAGGCCGTCGGAGTCCGGGCACGCCTGCGAGGGCCTCGCCGTCCTGCGCAAGGGTGCCTCCTCCTCATCCTCCTCCTCCTCCTCGTCCTCCTCCTCCTCCTCCTCCTCGTCCTCCTCCTCCTCCTCCTCCTCCTCTCCGCCCTCACCCCTCTCCTGCTCGACTGTTTCACCTCGCCAGCACCCGCTGGAGCGATTGGTGCAGCGAGCAGGAGCCGCGATCCGAAGAAGAAAAAACGCCATAAACATACGCTTTCTTGGGTCTGCGCTGGGGCCCCCCTCTCTCCTACAGCTTCTGTTTATGACATTGTTTCTTCTTCTGATGATTGATTGCCGAGCTGGCATGCTGTTGGTGACCTCGATGCCTGGCTCAGGCCACTCAGTCGAGCGTCTTGCGTAAGTGTGGGTTGATGTGCCCTCGATTCCAGCGGCCTCTGCTTCTGCATGGCAACGGCTAAATCACTATGCCTGTGAGGGCTCCCCAAACATCGAGATGTGCGCTGCAGAGCCCACATGTAAAAGTTTTTGCGACTAGGGTTCGAGGAAGATGCTCTGGGCCTCCACCGTGACCCGCCGTCCGGGCCATTCGTGGGTGTGCGGGGATATGCCGAAGTGCCGTGATCTCCCATCGTGCCCGTCTTGCGTGCTCGCTCGTGCCTATTCTTGCCGGGAGTACACACCTCGGCGTAGCCGCTCGTCGTGAGTGCCTGGGAGTTCTAGACGTTACTCCGGCCCTTCGTTGAGGCCCACCTTTAATGCCTGTCATACGCTGTCGGAGTCGACGCAGTTGCGGTGGTCCCCGGCGTGATTCGTCAGCGTGCCCCCCCGTCGAGGTCCCTCCTAGATGTTCTGGCTTGCCGAGCTCTCCGTGGCTTCGCTCCGTGGCTTTGCTCCGTGGCCCCTCCTCTCCTCTCGGCCTCTCGTGGG
>CAUYUJ010008599.1:22500-39131 GCA_963575745.1 Prorocentrum cordatum | reverse complement strand
CCTGCTCCTCCTCCTCCTTCCCTCCTTCTCCCTCTAGTCCTCCTCCACCACCAGCTCCCCTTCCTCCTCCTCTTCCTCCTCCTCCTCCTTTTCGTCTTCATCTTCCTCCCCTTTCTCCTCTTCGTTCTTGTCCTCCTCCTCCTTCTCCTTCTCTTCGGTCCTCTTCCATCCCTCTCCCTTATCACGAATTCCTATTATTCCTAATCCTGCCTTCCTCCCTCTCTTCCTCCTTCCCCTCTTCCTCCTCCTCCTCGTCCTCCACCTCCTCCTCCTCCTCTTTCTCCTTCTCCCTCCCCCTTCTTCTCTTCGATCCTCCCCCATCCCGTTCCTTGTAAAGCGCCCCCTTTCGCACCCCGAGACGTGTCGGTAGAGCGGGCTGGGCGATTCGCTTGAGATTTCCTCACCATCGTACGACCATGAAACTCACACTTGGCAAGAACTTCGCGGATGGAGGGCACATGTGGTTCTCGCCACGGCGCCGCGCACATGCGTCTCACAAGTTATCAGCAGCGCCACGGATGCAGGGCGGGTGTGCTTCAACACGCTGCTCTCGCTTCAGCGCTGCGCACATTCGTTTTACAAATATGCCCCCGTTTTACGGATGGACGGCGGTTTTTTTTCAACACGCGGTTCCCGCCTTAGTTCGGCGGCGAGCGAGGGAGGGAAGTGAGAAGGGGAAGGCCTGTCAAGAAATCGGCGAGACTTTTCAGAAGCCCCCGCGCCTTCTGGGAAGTTTTTTCTTTGTCTTCTGGGACGACTCAGAAGAATTCCCAGAAGGCCCGGGGACTTCCGAGCCTTCTGAGAAGGCCCGCCCCTTCTCACTTCCCCCCCCTCGCCCGCCGCCGGTTAGCGCCACGCACATTCGTTTCAAACATCTGCCACCGCTCCGCGGATGGGGGGCGGCCGTCCTCCAGGGTGGCTCGCCCTCCTGCGGCGCCGCTCGCGTGCGTCTCGAAAGTCGGCCCCCGTTTCGTTTAGGTCGGGCGTGTCCCTCTACAGGAGGAATTTTCAAAAATAGCCAAAAAATAACACCGGGACGATTTCTTGAGCATGTTGTTGGATTTTTTTGGTTATTTCCCCACATCCAAAGTAGGGTTCTTGTTTTCTCTGCCCCCCCAGGAGACCCGCGCAGGAGAACACACCTTCTCGTTTTTCTTTACTCGCACACTCATTCACTCAGTCACTCACACACATCATCACTCACACTCACTCACTCACCCACTCAGTCGCCCACTCAATCACTCACTCACACATTCACCCACTCAAACACTCACTCACTCACTCACTCACCAACTCAAACCATCACTCACACACTCATCACTCACCCACGAAATCCTCCACTCACTCACCCACCTTTCCGCGCCCAATCATTCACTCATATTCGTACTCATCATCATCATCAGCAGCAGCAGCATCATCATCATCAGTATCACCATCATCATCGTTATCATCTTCACTCACTCACTTACTCATTCACTGACTCACTCACTCATCTCAGGCGAGAGCCTCGTCTGTGAGCGAACTGTGATGAAGTCTCAGGCGAGAGCCCCCTCCCTATGGGGCCCGCAGCTCATGTTTGTAATCCGAGCGGGTCATCGGAAACCTGTAACTGTCGCCACTTTTGGGCTCCAGGGGCTTGAATATGGAGGAAGTATCAGGCAGGAGCCTCGTCGATGAGTGGATTGCGAGGAAGTCTAAGACGGGAACCCTCTCCCTATGGGGCCAGCAGCTCACGTTTGTAATCAGAGCGGGCCATCGGAAACCTGTATCTGTCGCCACTTTGGGTTCCTGACGCTTGAATATGGAGGAAGTATCAGGCGGGAACTTCGTCTGTGAGTGCATTGCGAAGAAGTCTCATTCGGGAGCCCCCTCTCTATAGGGCCCGCAGCTCACGGTTGTAATCCGAGCGGGTTATCGGAAACTTATAATCGTCGTCTTGTTGGGCCCCCTGAGGACTGAATATGGAGGAAATATGAGGCGGGAGTCTCGTCTGTGAGTGCATTGCGAGGAAGTCTCAGGCGAGAGCCCCCTCCCTATGGGGCCTGCGGATCATGTTATTAATTCGCGCGGGTCATCCTAAATTTGTAACTGTCATTTTATTTGGGCTCCTGAGGCCTGAACATGGAGGAAGTATGAGGCGAGAGCCTCGTCTGTGAGTCAACTGCGAGGAAGCGGGGGCCGCCCCGGGAGCTATTTGGCCCCTGGCCTCGTCGCATTATGCGAGGCGTTAGCCTTTGGCCTCGTCAGGTATGCGAGCCTCTGGCCGCGTACGACTCCTGTATGATCAGCCAGCGTCGGCGAGAGCCTCTGGCCTCAGGCCTGAATTCTCAGGCGGTGCCTCTGGCCTGAGGCCTCAGCCTTCGGCGAGGAGGAGGAGGAGGAGGAGGAGGAGGAGGAGGAGGAGGGGGAGGAGGAGGTGATGAGACCAATGAAGAAGTCATGAATCAAACACAATACCCCTCTCCTGGCCTTCACGGCGAACGCGAGCACACGGTAGCGCACCACGAGCGCATGGAAGGAGCTGAAGACGAGGAAAAAAATCAACCGCGCTGAGCACGACGAGGGACACGACCATGAACGTGCAACTACTGCCTGTTCAGCGATCACTTCTGCATGCACTGCTCGTCAGTAGGTGGCGATATGCCTGGGAGTGGCCTCCTGGCACCAGCCGCCCCTGGGGCAGAAGAGGTCGCGGCCGTGGAAGCCGCCGACCCCGTAGCAGCTCCTCTTCCTCCTCCGCCGCGTGCAGTACCAAAATGGCCACCCTGCACGCCAGGCAGCAACTCCTGCGCCGCCGCCGCCTTCTCCTCGCGCTCGGTGTTGTCACGCTCCGCTGCATGTGCGGCGCTGGCCGTGGTGGCCTCCGCCACTCGCCTAGAAGGTCGCGATCTCCGCACGGAAGGCGCGGACCATGTCCACGATGCTGGTCTCGCCCCCGTGCGCGTCCGTGGGGGGAGGCACCGCTCCCGCCATTGCCGCCGTGGCCAGAGGCGGATGGGTCAGTGCCAGGGCGATGCCCTTTTGGCTCTCCCCATCTCCCCTGGCCTCACCATCCCCATGCCGAAGAAGAGGTGCATCCCGCTCGTCGTGGCTCAGCACTTGCATCAGCAGCAGCGGGCCCTCCACCTGGGCCGCCAGCGAGCGCCTCTCGGAGCGCCTTGCCCAGGAAGGTGAGCTGCTGGCCACGGTGGCCAGTGATCTCGTCGAAAGCCTTCAACAAGTGAAGCGCCACTCGGCCTTGCGCCCGCGCGTACTGCGCGCGGCGCTGGGCGGCCGTCCGATTCGGCCGGCGGGCACTCCGCCGCCACGGCTCCAGATCCATCGCGGCCCTGAGGGAGCGGGACGAGGCGCGGCGAGGGAGAGGGAAGGGCCGCCGCGGGGCCGCGGGCGGCGCGCGAGCGCCGATGGCGCGGGCTCGGAAGCCCAAATCGGGCCGAGCTGGCAGCTAGGAGGGGGAGGAGGAGGAGGAGGAGGAGGAGGAGGAGGAGGAGGAGGAGGCGGAGGAGGAGGAGGAGGAGGAGGAATGCCCTAGGAGGCCCCAGGAGGTCACGGGAGGCCCAGGAGGCTCCAGGATGCCCCAAGAGGCCCCAGGAGGCCCCAGGAGGAGGCAGGAGGCCTGAGGAGGCAAGAGGAGGAGGAGGAAGAGGAGGAGGAGGAGGAGGAAGAGGAGGAGGAGGAGGAGGAGGAGGAGGAGGAAGAGGAGGAGGAGGAGGAGGAGGCCCCAGGAGGAAAGCCACGGGCTGAGGAGGGGAGGGCCCCGCGCGCGGTTGGGGCCCGCCGTCGCCCCGTCGTGCCGCGGGCCGCCCCCACGGCCTGGGCTCAGCGCGCCGCCCCTGCCTGGCGGCGGCCGCGGCGCTGGGAGCAGCCGCTGCTGCGCTGAGAGGCCAGACGAGGCGCCAAGGCGAGCCCGCCTGGCATAGGCGCCAAAGCTCAGCGCGGGCGCAGGCCAGACTGCTGGTCAGAGCGACGCAGGCGGCCAGATTGCTGGAATCACATCATTCAGCGCAGCCGCAGCAACAGTATCAGCAGCAGCAGCAGCCTCAGCGCGACATGGGAGGACTACGACTACCCAGTGAAGGTGCCCCCCCGCTGGCAGCAAATGCAGACGACGCCGAAGAAATATCACAAAAACGAATGGAACAGTCAAGCGCCATGGTCCAAGCCAGCGAGAGGGCGGAGTCAATCCAGACCACGAGGAGGTGGACATCATTTTCAGAAGTACGACGGAGACCGTGTGTTGCAGAAGATTTGCGACGCCATACCCATTGCCGGAATGGAGGATGCGCAGGATTATGAAAACTTCTCATGGCCACCAGAAGAAAAGTCAGCGTTGCAGATAGCCAAGAAGAGCCTTGACATGAAAAAGTCAAAGTATTGAAATTGATCAGAGCTGCAAAGGTAGCAGGCGAGCCGTATGATTCATAAAGAAATGAGATTTGAGTTATCAAGTTCCAGCTTCTGGCGGTGAGGCCGAGTTACAAGCAGAAGAGGATCCTGGACAACGACCTGGACAACAATAGATGCGCAGCTCAGGAAGCTCGCGATCGATAGGCGCCGAATCGCGGACCAAGAAAATTGGCTCAAGGAAAGAAAGGCGAAGTCGTGGAACTCCTGGAAGAACCCGAGAGGCAGAAGAACGAGGAGGATATCGAGGACTACGAAATGGAATGGGAGGACGAATACGATACCAGAAAGAAGACGGCGAACAGAGTACCATATCCCCCGCGACCTCCACGACGAGAAGATGAAATAATAGAGAGAGATGGCGATTTGCATACGACAAGTGGTAGTGCATCATCATCTACGATGCCAGAAATTGCGACGGTAGTGGCACAGATGGCGTCCTTGGCACAGATAGTGACAGCTCAAGCACAAGCGCAAATGGAAATCAAACCGACGCAGGAGCAAGCACACTGCACGACCAGCAGGTGAACAATCAGAGGCGCTACCAGAAGAATATCCAATACGAACAAAGTGTACGAGCCGAACAAGCGATGATGCAACACGTCGGAGACGAACAGCAAAACAATAGTTATGTCTCATCAGCGAGGAATGAATGACATATCGTTGGCCGAACAAGAGAGGATAAGTGCCGTGCAAGCTCAGGCGGAAACAAAGTTCAGGCATATCTCGGGGGACGAACATGAAAGACAGCTACGATAATTTCATCGAATGCAGAAGATGGAGGCTGCCCGGCAAGACCAGGAGGAGCTCGAATCATTTGCAACAGACTACGGTCGTCGTGAGGCTGAGCAACAACGAAATCAGATTGTTTATGCATTCTGAAAAACAAGCCGCGGGGCAGATGCAGCTATTGCCAGACAGAATGATTTCGCGCGCAAGCTTGAGGACTTGGAAGGCTGATTTCTAACACAAGCGTGAGGACTTGGAAGGCGGAGGGAACCCGCCGATTCCACGAAGTACCCCACCACCACTCCCAGGCGACGACGACATCGAGCTCGCTATCTAGATAGCTGAAGAAGAAGAAGCCTGCCAAGGTAGCATGAGCCGTCGGCCGCAAGCAGGTGCCAAAGATGAGGCAGATCTGAGAAAGTACGAGGCTGAGACGGATAGCGCGCTTGCACACATCAATCAAACCTACGATGTCGCAGATTTATGGGGTCACGGCATAAGGGCAATGCCCTCATGGGACATCTACGCCAGAAGCATGCTCACCTGCGCCCCCAATACCTTCGGAACAGCCGACACCGCATTACCCGCGCGAAGATCCGCGCGCGCAGTTCTAGGACTCAAATGGCATGGGCACAGGCTACAAGGCAGGACGCGGGAAAGGACAAGAACCTGGAGGAGGGGAGGCGATGATAGCATTTGGTGTTGCGTCAATTCGTTCAGCCGGGCGCCCTCCGCATCCTGTTCAAGGCCCGCAAGGATTGCCCCCGACGGCCCCGACGTCGCCCATGGGGCCGAAGTATGCCAGATGTCCACCCCAAGAGGGATGCGCGAGGAGAACAGTGACATCATCGATGGGGATGCATCCAGCTCAGGAACGGAGGTCGCACTTCTCCAGCCAAGGTCAGGATGGGGGAACGAGTGGGCGGAGGCGGTTTCGATTGCCCAGGGGGCCGACTCTCGTTTCCTGCCCGTCCAAGTACTCAGTCCCACCTGGGGGGGGGGGGGGGGCAAAGGGGGGAAAGTTGAGTTGGCCCTCTCCCGTTGGAAGGCCGACCGCCACGAGGAAGGGGGGGGGGGGGGGGGGGGCATCTCAACGAGGTTCGCACGTAGATTTCTGCATGGGAAAGGTTGAGAGCATGGAGTTCACGACATTTTGTCATCGCAGCCATCAGATTGCGGGAGATCAATGATGGCGACGCACATGGGGGCGCAGCGAATCCAGTTGGCGATGCCCGCATCACCCTTTTTGCCACCAGGTCCACGCCAAGTGGGTGTAGGAGCGCCGACATCCAACCAGTCTGGAGAACGCAGCCAACCAGGACACCAAGATGACGGCGGATTTTTTCTGGGAGCAGATGGTCGAGAATGCCGTCGGGTATCCACGGCGGGCTTGACGGAACACGCCCTATCCATGGGTGGCGATCCGCGCCGTTCGCCCCCCTACGCCTTCTAGTACCAAGGCTCGACGCCCAATCGCCCCCCCCCCCCCCGCGCGCACACGCGCACACGCGCGCGCGCACGCGCATGCACACGCACACACGCGCACACACACGCACACGCACACACGCACGCACACACGCACACACGCACGCGCGCACGCACCAGGCCTGGAAGAAGAGTTCGAGATCGGACAAGGGGAGTTACGCCGACCAGTACTTGCATTTGCAGAATTTATCGGGCACACACAGCAGTGCGAGGCAAATATTCCGTGGCCCTTTACAGACTGCATGCGTGAATTGGGCGATCCCATCCAGCTTTGCGGCGACTTCGAGCGCATCGAGTTAAGTGACTTCGCGAAGCTACCATTGGTGATGGTATCCAAGCGGGAATGTGAGCCTACGTGCGGGCACGTTTGGACATATGGTTCTCGCATCGCGGGCAATTGGTAGTTCATAGATTGCTCGCGACGGAGACCACGTGGACAGTGCGGCGTCGGAAATGATTGCGATGGTTTGGGCGCTGCGCTATGCTATTCAAGAAGACAGAACCATTGGATTATATGGGGTATCACAACGGATTCAAAGGTAACGATGGAGGTGATTGCCAGACGACGCGGGCACGCTCCAAGTGAGAAGCTAGCAGCATACTCGATCGCCCTTGTAAGGGAAGCACAGCAGTTACACGATGTAGGATTTCATCGTGCAAAATCTCATGACTCTGGCCCTTGGAACCATCTGGCTGTCAACGTCGCCAACGCTAATCGGAAGTGCAGATTCGGATGCCCCCATACTCAACGATCGTCACATATATTATGTTGCAGCGGTGTTCAGCGGGCATGTCCACGGATTTCACGGGAGCAGGCCAACGCCTACCCCGCTATATCAGATGGACACCTACAGTTTCAACTACCAACTACCAAGTGAACGAAACTCTCCATGGGGGGCATGCGACAGCTTGATTGACACGATGGAGGAGATGCACGCAGGGGGCCGAGGAGGACACGTTGAAGGCGTTAGAAAAGCTCAAGCTCAATTACGATTCAAAGCGGCGGCACATAATGCGCCGTCACTCACGGAAGCCAAGCCAAGAACATTCAACAGACATCAGAGAGAAGAGGAACTAGAGAAGGACCCAAATATTGAGAGCACAAATTATGGACGAATCACTTCTTTTCGTGTGTATTCAAGAAGCACGAGGGCGTGGAGGGCAGCAATGGGCCGATGGATATCTTGCGTTCCGGGCATGCTGGGGGGCATGGATGTGCTCTGCTGGTGGCGACGACGATTCCGCATGTTATTGGGAAGAGAAGTTGCTGCGTGACTGAGCGCCACTTGCGAGTCATTCGTAAGAATCCTACGAGGTTGCTGGCGCGGGTGAATGCCCCACCTTTATCGATATGCATCCTTGTTGCGCGCGCACCGCGGCGAGGACGCCCAGCCGAAGAAAGAAAAACAGGGTGGCAAGTTGCCGCGAGACTCCTCGACAAGTTTTCTGGAGATGGTTCTCGTCGACGCGGATGCCAGGCTGGGCGCAACAGCGATGGGGCCCCCATGCATTGGGGGTCGGCCGCCTTGGAGCAAGCTCGACGCGAACGGGGGGGCGTTTGCAGAATTTTGCGCCCATCACCGTTTACGGGTATATAGCACACTTGTTGGCGAAGAGACGGACTGGAGATATACTGGTGGTGTAGTGAATCACAGGGATGGTTTTGTATGCCTGAGTGCGACGTGGTATGAAAATGCAGTGGGCATGAAGGTTACCGCAACCTTGACAGTGCATTATCGTGCGAATATCATCGGCCAGTCTCGGCCCAATTTCAGCACCACCATGTTGCATGTCCGAGAGGCGGCCCCTTCCAAGCTGGCCATTTCACGCGAGAAGATGGAGCGTCCCGAGTTGGTGAGCACGGTCCAAAAAGAGATACGCAATGCCGAGCCAGGAGACTGGAAGGAGGACGTCAACACTCAGTACCATAGCATGGCCACGACCATCAAGGACGCAGCGAGGGCAGTATTTGCGAAGGACATGCTTACACCGCATCAAGAATACATCTCAAGAAATACGATGCAGCGGTTTGTGAACACAGCGAGACGGGCATGGAACCGCGAAGAGCATCAGCCATATCGGAACTTATGTCGATACCTACCCTTCCAGTTTGGGCTATTCGCACGCGAGGGCGATCCTTGGCTCCAGGAGCCGGAGCATCTTTTATTGCGAGTTACATTGCACAGAGAAGGATGTTGGTCGGATGTGGAGTTGATTGCGCAGGCGGAAGTTTTGCTACGAAACGCAGCCACATTCCCAATGCGCGACTAACGACGGAGAAGGGCAGCAAGCTGGACATGTACGCGGAGGAGAACTGGGAACACACATTGCAGAAGACCATCGGCGGGCCCGGCAGGTGGTGAAGCGACTGCTACGATGTGGAGGGCGACAACACCCGAGATACACGGGGGGCAATACCTTCCATGCCTATGGAATGACGCATGCGAACTTATCACGACGGACGAGGCCATGGGAATACATAGAAGGGATGTTTTGCGAAACTTGAGGATGCGCAGATGATGGGCCCAGCCGAGTCCCTAGGACAATATGCAGCACAAACCAACACGGCACTGACAGGCGTCGACCTTAACATAGACATAGCCCCCACGATGACTGACATGGAGAAAATGCTACAGAAAGGACCCCTGAGGAAGGCGTGTGGAGCCGACGATATCCCAGAGGAGCTGCTTCGCGCGGCGCCGCGACAAATTGCATGGTTGTTCCATCCTTTGATCGTGAAGACCTGCCTCACAGGGAGAGAACCGATTGCATGTAAGCATAGCAAACTGGTCGAGGTATCCAACGGAAATGGAGACCCATCATCCAATAAGGGGTATCGGGCGGCCACTGTGTGCAATGCATTCGCGAAGCAGCACTAAAAGTTCATTGGAGAGAAGCTGGTTTATACAATTGATTTTATGCTTCGGGATTCGCAGCTGGGGGGCCGCCCGCGAAGATCCCCAGCAATGGCTTCGCGCCAGGCGCAGTTATGTACGGATTGCAACCCAGCGGGGTTTATCGGCAGCCTTTATGTTTCTGGATTTGAAGGCAGCATGCCACAGGATCATCAGACAGATGGCGAGTACAATTCAATGCCATGAGGATCAGCCCGGGCAAATTTTGCACGCAGCCGATATTCCGTTATGTCTGCTACCATTGGTGCGTGAAATACCACGGCAACCAGCGGTGCTGGATGATCAACGAGTGGACCCCCCACCTTTCGGCTCTGGTGTCGGAATCACAACTGTTGGCATGCTTTGAAGCTGGGCAGCACGACAAGCTGGGAGTACCGACGAGAGGAACAAGGCCTGGGTGTGGAACGGCGGATTTTCATGTAACATTGCATTTGCTAAACCGTTCAGAATGGTTGAGGACGCGCTTGCACGCCATGGCCTCCTTCAGCCTAGAGTCTGGAGAAGAATAAACACCCGTGCGCAGAAGAGAGGAAGACGATGCCAACAACGTTGCTGACATTACATGTGTAGAAGATACGATGGCCCCGACGGTCTTGGGGAACACGGAGGTCATTGGGCATGCGAAGTTGTCGATGGACGTCCTTCGCGAAAGTTTTGTTGCACATTTTATGGGGCCCAATTACTCAAGAGGGAAAAGAAGTGCTCTTGTGCAACTCCGGGGTCCGCATAGAGATACACTCAGGGCACAGCTATACGGACGCGAGGAGATGGCACTCAAGAGCGACAAGTATGGCGGCGAATTTCATGTTGTACGACAGCGCAAGCATATAGGGGCAGTTATTTCCTGGAAGTGGTTCGCAGAGACCAGAGATTACGCGGAGGATGCAGAAGCATGATCAAGCACTGAGGCCCTGTCGTCTGACCCTTTTCCCTAGGAAGGCTATGTCATCATCCGCAAAAGTACGGTGCGTCGAGGCGCTGGCGTGCTCCAAACTTTTCCAGCAGGTCGAGCTTTGGCATGGGCTGGCAGAGTGCAATGGGCGACGGGTGCATGCTGCATGCATGCGGTCTCTGCGGGCAGCAGTTGGATTGACGCACGCGGCTCAGAGCGACGTGCATTACTGTGACATGCAGGTATTATCTAGAAGAGTTGGAGCAGCATGCGCGCGGCGGATCAGACGGCTGAAATACTTCGAGCGGGTAGTTAACCATGGGCCGCGGACATCGCAAGCGTCGCTGGACACTGGTGGTTTGCAAAATACACGGCTGGGGAATATTATGGGGGATTTACAATGGCTCACCCCGGCTCATGGTGGAAGTCCACAGCCTGGATCTACCACCGAGTGGACTAGCCTTATTCGCCGCGATGCTCAGAGGTGCATCCGCTTATGCAACAAAGGATGGGAGAGACAGGTGGGGGTGGTATCTGGATGAAATTGGGATCAAAGTTTGGCAGCGGAACCTCTGTGGCTTTCTTCCGCCTCCACCGGCCCCCACCGAGTATGAAGCGTGGTATGTATGTCATGATTATGACATGGCGCTCTCATCTAGTCGGGTTTGGAGTACACACCGCGCCAAGACGCACGGTTTTTTAGTGACGCAAGGTTGTTTGCCAAGATTGGCCTTTCCCAAGGATGTGATGCTAACTTTCATACCACGGTTCGGTTCATATATCATGTGCGATTTCGTGGAACGAAATGCCTGGACGTGCTCAGGATATCATTGGACCCAATGAGTGAACATGAAACAGCGGAAGTCGACAAACAAAAAGGTCGAAACATGTTGCCAAACGACGAGCTGACGGATACTCGGAGGCGAAGGCCATGAAACCACCAATGAGAAGACCGAGGTGGTGTCGGACTCGACGATCAGTTCAGCACGTTGAACCGCCACCCCCCGATGTTGAAGTCCCATTTCTGCCCAGTCTACTGTGTATCGAGATACTGATAAAAGTGTATGTGACAGAGAAAGGGGAGCTGAGATTTGGATCTTCTTTGATGGCGAGGATAAGGAGGCGGGATATGTGGGCGGACGACGGGTTATGTTGACTTGGGTACTGGAGGCGCTGTATTTTGATATAAGGTGCTTTGATTGTGTAGGTCTTATTGGACGTGGCTCAGATTCGAGTGCGGTCGAATACTTACTGGAAGGAAAGGTATACGCTGTGATTGGAAGTCTGAACGACATTAGTATGGACAATCCCTGGTGGGCGACAGACGATGTCCACGGGACCAAAAGAAAAGTGGCGACCTTTATTAAAGCGCTTGTTTTTCTATTTTTATATTGCCAGGATCAAAGGCAGTATGTTCAGCGTGAACACAAAGATGGAGTGCTGGCCCGTACCAGGGCAATTTGGAACTGGAGAATATTTCGGGCCCGCGCTGTCCACCAGCGGCGACAGCGGGGCCGACGAGTCTGATGCCGGGTTCTTCATCGTGAACAAGGAAAAACCCGCGGCGCACCTCGCGCAGTGGGACCAGCCGGCCGCTTGACAGCGGTGCGGCAAGCCGCCCCTCCACGGAGAGCGGAGGGCCATTTCTCCGTGGGGGGCTGTTGGCGGCATTTTTTTATATTTTTTTTTTTGTTTTTTTTTGTCTGTCGTCGGAAGAGGAGAGGAGGAGGAAAATTATCGTGTGGTGGGAGGCGACGGCGACCGTTGATCGGGCGCGGCCGCGGCCGCGAGCGCCCGCGATGCACACTACGGACAGCGGTCCGCCAGCGGGAGCGCAGCAGCAGCCGGAGGAAAAGGAGGAGGAGGAGGAGGAGGAGGAGGAGGGGGAGGAATATGGAGACGAGGAGGAGGAGGCGGAGGAGGGAAAGGGAGATGAGGAGGAGGAGGAGGAGGAGAGAGAGACGGGGAGGAGGAGGAGGAGGAGGAGGAGGAGGAGGTGGAGGGGGGGGGAGGGAGGAGGGAGGACGAGGACGAGGAGGAGGAAGAAGAGGAGGAGGAGGAGGAGGAAGGGGAAGAGAAGGAGGAGGAAGAGGAGGAAGAGGAGGAAGAGGAGGAGGAGGAGGAGGAGGATGAGGAGGAGGAGGAGGAGGAGGAAGAGGGGGATGGAAAGGGAGACGGAAAAGGATGAGGATGAGGAGGAGGTGGTGGATGGTAGAGGAGGCAAGAAGAGGAGGAGGCAGGGGTTGAGGTGGGAGGAGGAGCAAGCATGAGGAGAAGGCGGAGGCAGGAGTAGGTGGGAGAAGGGAGACGGCATGAGGAAATCTCCAGGCACGTTAAATAGATTATCGTGTGGGGTCCTACCGTCGGAGTACATTTTTTTCGCCCAAAATCTGCCTGTAGGGGGACATGCCCGACCTGGCGTCTCGTGGAGTGCAGGGCGGTGTTATTTTCAGAACTGTCTTAGCGCCGTGCAAAGTCGTTTAAACAGTTCAACAGCGCCAAGGAATTTTATGGTGTCCCGAGGTGTTTCCAACACGGGCCGAGGTGCCCCCAAGGTGGCCTCAAGATCGCCCAAGACGGCCCAAGAGACCTCCAAGACGACCCAAGAGGCCTCCAAGAGGACCTCCAGCCCGACTAGGCCAAGAGTATTGATTTTCCGTCGGTTGTTGAACGATTAAGGCGTTTGCTCACGCTCGGCTTCCCGACTGCCCAAGACGGCCCCAGAGGCCGCCAAGATGGCCCCGAGAGCACCCAAGAGGCCTCCTAGATGGCCCTCTGACGGCCCAAGAGGCCCTCAAGACGGCTCCAAGAGAACCCCAACACGGCCCAGGATATTTCCAAGACGCCCAATATGGATTCCAAGATGACCTTGAAGCGCCCCAAGAAGGCCCCAAGTCGGCCCAGTGAGGCCCGCAAGACGGTTTCCGACGACGCCAGACGGGCCACAAACGCCCTCAGACGGCCAAGGAGCCTCCCAAAGAATCTCCAACGGCCCCCAAGAAGCCCAACGAAGCCCCCAAGAGGCCTCCAAGAGGCCCCCGAGAAGCTATCAGGAGGTCACACGAGTGCCCCAAGAGGCTCCCAAGAGGCCTCCTCCTCCTCCTCCTCCTCCTCCTCCTCCTCCTCCTCTTTCTCCTCCTCCTCCTCCTCTTCCCTTTTTTTCCCCCTCTCCTCCTCTTCTCCACTCTCCCCGCCCGCCCCCCGCCCCCCCGCGAAACCACCCGGTGGCCTCCTCCACCTCGTCCTCCTCGTCCTCCTCCTCCTCCTCCTCCTCCTCCTTTTCTCCTCCTCCGCCTTCCTCCTCCTCTCTCCTCCTCCTCCTCCTCCTCCTCGTCCTCTCCTCCTCCTCCTTCTCCTCCTCCTCCCTCCTCCTCCCCCTCCTCCTCCTCCTCCTCCTCCTCCTCCTCCTCCTCCTCTTCCTCCTCCTCAATATTCTCGTCCTCCTCTCCCCCCCCCCGCGAAGCCACCCAGTGGCCCGAGAAGACCGCCCCCCTCCATGGCGGCCCCGCTCGCGCGCCCGGCCGCGCCACCGGCGCGGCGGCCAGCTGGGAGCGCGGCCAGCCTCGAGGAGGGGTCAGCCGAGGGGGGGGCGGAGGCGTTCGGCTCGGAGGAGGAGGAGGAGGCGGAGGATGGAGCGAGGGAGGAGGAGGAGGAGGAGGAGGAGGAGGAGGAGGAGGAGGAGGAGGGGCAGGAGGAGGAGGAGGGGCAGGAGGAGGAGAGGAGGACGAGGACGAGGAGGAGGAGGAGGAGGAGGAGGAGGAGCAGGAGGATTAGGAGGAGGAGGAGGAGGAGGAGGAGGGAGGAGGAAGAGCGAGCCAGCCATAGAGTAGTGACTAGGGAGCCGGCACAACAAATAACCCATATTATCAAAGGAAGGGGAGAGCGGAAAAGTAGGCGGCGTCCTACTGCTTACATACGGAGCGTGCGTAAGCCAGAGACATCAGGCCTGAACTGGCGACACGGGCGTGTCACCAATTACGCGGGATTTACGCCCAATATGATTGACAGCGATTGACAGCGAAACAGAAATTGCACAAGAAAAGCCAGACAAGGTAAGCATCAGAGCCGGACACCTGTAGCAGGATGCCGGCCGTCGGCCAGCCACTCACGGGCACGGCGACGAGCAGATTTCGGGTGCATCCGAGGAGGAGGAGAAGGAGGAGTTGGAGGAGGAGGAGGAGGATCAGGATGAGGATGATAATGATGATGATTATGATGATATTGATGCTGATGCTGATGATGATGATGCTGATGATGATGATGATGATGATGATGATAATGCTGCTGCTGATGATGATACTGATGCTGATGCTGATGCTGATACTCATGATGATGGTGATGATGATGATGATGATGATGGTGGTGGTGGTGTTGGTGGTGATGATGAAGCTGATGCTGTTGATGAAGATGCTGCTGCTGATGCTGATTATGATGACGATGCTGCTGATGATGATCTTGATGATGATGCTAATGATGCTGATGCTGATGATGATGATGATGCTGATGCTGCTGATGATGATGATTATGCAGATGCTGATGCTGATGCTGATGCTGATGCTGATGATGCTGATACTGATGATGTTGATGATGATACTGATGATGCTGCTGCTTCTGATGATGGTGATGATGATGATGATGATGATGATGATGATGATGCTGATGCTGATGCTGATGCTGATGCTGATGCTGATGCTGATGATAATGATGAGGAGGAGGAGGAGGACGAGGAGGAGAAAAGGATTCGCAACCATGCCGTCATCCTCCTCTTCCTCCTCCTCCTCCTCCTTCTCCTCCTACCTCTCCTTCTCGGCCTCCTCCTCCTACTCCTCCTCCCGCGTTTCTGGGCCTTCGGAAGACCCCCAAGCGTCGCTGCGGCTGGGTCCTTATGTCCTGGTCGGAACGCGCTTCCAGAGGGGTCCAGTGGTCGATTGGAGGGCTGGGGGAGGGGAAGACGGGAATCTGGGAGGGAGGACGCGAGGAGGATAGAGGGGGAGGGAGCGAGGAGGGAGCGAGGGACAGAAGCGAGGGAGGATTGTGTATGATGGTTGTTGTGATGGTGATGTTGATGATGGCGACTCGGGGTAATCAGAGGGGAGGTCGAGGACGGAACAGTGTAAGATGCGAGTGACGGAGGTTCTTATCACATGTGGGGACGTGGGGCTTGTGATGGTGATACTAATGATGGTGCTATTGATGATTGCGAACATGAAAATGGTACTGATGGTGATGCTGATGATGATAATGCTGATGCTGATGGTGATGCTGATGATGATGGTGGTGGTGGTGATGGTGGTGATGATGATGATGACACCGACGACGACGACGACGACGATGGTGACGCTGATTCCGATTACGTTTATGATGTGTGTTTGGTTATGGTGCTCATGCTTACGACGATGACGACGACGATGAGGCTGATGATGATGATGGTGAGGTTTATGATGGTGGTGACCATGACGAGGAGGAGGAGGATTATGCTGAGAATGTTGATGACGCCGACGGTGACAATGATGCTGGTGATGATGATGCAGATGGTGATGATGCTGATGGTGATGATGAGGATGATGATGAGGAGGAGGATGAGGAGGTGGAGGATGATTATTTGAATGAGGATGTTGTTGGCGGCGGTGGTGGTCATGATTATGATGATGATGATCATGATGATGATCGTGATCATGCTCATGACGATGATGTCGTTGATGAGTGTGACACTCGTATGATGGCGATGATGAAGATGCAGATGAAGATACACATGCCGATGGAGATGACGATGCGTCTGCACATGTTGCTTAAGATGATGGTGATGATTAGGATGGTGCTGATGATGCTGGTAATGATGATAATGATACTGATGCTGATGATGATGCTGATTATGATGATGATGCTGATGCTGCTGATCATGATGATGATGATGGTCGTCACGCTGATGGTAATGCTGTTTTCTGTTGGTGATGCTGATGCTGATGCTGATGCTGCTGCTGGTGATGAACATGTTGGTGATGCTGCTGCTGAAGATGATGATGATGATGATACTGATGCTGCTGATGCTGATGCTGATGCTGATGCTGATGCTGCTGATGATGATGCTGATGCTGATGATGATGCTGCTGCTGATGATGATGATGCTCATAATGATGATGCTGTTGATGATAAGGATGTTGATGATGATAATGATGGTGATGATGATGATGATGATGGTGGTTGTG
>CAUYUJ010008599.1:2500-15000 GCA_963575745.1 Prorocentrum cordatum | reverse complement strand
GGCGCGCCACGCGCGCCAGGCACCACTGGGGCCCGAGCGTGCCAGGCACGCCTGGTGCGCCAGCGGCGCTACGTGCTCCACGTGCGCCAGGTGTGCCGCATACTCAAGCGGCGCCGGGTGCACCACGTTCAAGGCACGTGCAGAGAGTGTCAGGTGCGCCTGCGCACGTGACAGCACACATCGGGAAACGTGTCGGCCCTCAGCATCCTTGTCGAAAACCCGTGCCCGTCATGATGTCTGGTGGCCCTGTACACAGCAGGCCATTCGCCACCCCCCCCGCCGTCCCTTTCAAAAACCACTTGACAGTGATCGCGGGGTGGCCGCGCATGATCTAGATTTAGCCGCGAGATGCAATTTGTATTGGTTTTGACAGGGATGGTGGCCCTGCGCACAGCAGGCAATAGCCGCCCCTTTCAAAAAACAATACAAAGTGCCCGCGGGCCTCACGAACATGACTCAAGACTTTGCCCCACAGTGTACGTTGCATGGTTTTTTGACATGGATGGTGGGGGGGCCCGTATCGGGTTGGTTACGCAGGCTCCGAATTTGGAGACAGGGGGCGTTCTGTGTTGTTCCCCACATCCTGAGTGGGTGTCTTGTTTTCCTAGATCACCCTCTCCTTCTCCTTCTCCTCCTTCTCTGCTTCCTTCACCTATACAGTACCATATCTGCCAGACTCTACCAATACCTACCATGTCTGCCATATCTGCCGTACCTGCCACACCATACCTATCCTATGACCTGCCATCCCTTACCATACCATACGTATTATAATATACCATACCTGCCAACCCATACCAGTTATCAGGTTTCGTGCCCCTCCCACCCCTCCAGGGAGGCCCCGCCTGAGCGAGGAGGGTATCCCAAGACCATGGTATTTACAATGTTTCGTGCCCCTCCCACCCCTCCAGACAGGCCCCGCCTGAGCAAGGAGGGTATCCCAAAACCATGGTATTTATAATGTTTCCTGCCCCTTCCAGCCCTCTAGGCAGGCCCCGCCTGAGCAAGGAGGGTATCCCAAAACCAAACTACCTATACGACCACCCTTCGGGTGATAAGGAGGTTCGGGGGGGGGAACCAACGTCTCACTCGATCGGTCTCACTATCGATCTCAGTATCGATCTCACTATCAGTCTCGCTCGATCGATCTCACTCGATCCATCTCACAATCGCTCTCACTCGATCTATCTCATTCGATCGATCTCACAATTGATCGCACAATCGATCACACAATCGATCTCACATTCGGTCTCAATATCGATCTCACTATCGATATCACAATCGCTCTCACAATCAACGTCATCATCATCATCATCATCATCATCATCATCATCATAAGGCCGCCGCTTGCTCAGGCTTTTCGGAGACTCAGCGGCCTCCAGCCAGAGCCCTCTCCGCCGAGCCCAGAGGCGGAGGGCCACCCACGGCAGCCACCCCGTTCTCAGTGCTGCGATGTCTCGAGGCGCGTGCTCCAGTGTGCGGGCACCTCGCGCCTGATGGACGACACCGAGAAGCAGCTGTGCCAGGAACGCCACCACTACGAGATGCAGACGACACTCCCCCCACCACGTGCAGGAGACGCTACGCGACTACTACAGGCTGCACTGGACAGCGTGCTCCAAGATACTGGACCTCCTCATCACGATGCCGATCCTCTTCCCGAACTACCCTCAGCTGTACATCAACGCGACCCACGCCCCCTCGACCCTCGTGATGGTGGGGAACCCAGCCATGTACCACAGGACGCTAGAGGCCGCCGACTTGAATTACACGATCTACGCGAATCCAGAGGCTCCCTTCCTCCCCGTCTATTTCGCGACACCGCCGAACATGTATTGCTAGCAGAGCATCGCGAATTTCGACCTGCCTCCGACTCCAGCGCTCCTACGGGCCCTGTGCCCCACGCCCACCCACAACCACCTAGCGCTCCTGCCAACCCACCATGCCCACCACGCAACCCGCACGACACACCCACGGATGGCGATCCCAACGTACGGCCACCACAGGCTTCGCTCAAGCCGATCACCATCTTGGGGTGGAACCCCTTCTCGCTCAAGGGCGAACCAGGCCGACTCGACCTCATCTCCGACACGTGCCGCAGCTACCAGGCCATACTGTGTGTCGGCACGAAGATACGACAACGTACGCCTGACACGCCTCATCACGTGGACGAATCCTTACATCATCACTGGGTCCACTTCGGATGGGGCCGCGGCGCCCACACGAACAGCTCCGCGGGCTGCAGCATAGCTCTTGCCAAGCGCCACTTCCGACGCAGCGACATCGTCAAGATCCTCCACCCACCGACACCTGACCTCCGCGGACGAGCTGGAGCAGTTGAAGTACATAGAGGACCACTACGCCTGCGCTTTGTCACCGCCTACTTCCCACCACGCCCCAACGTACCTGGACAACAACGAGCCTGGCGCCATGGGTGTCAACGACTCTGGTCCTGGGTGCTCACGGCCGTGAACGACGTCCCTTCGCGGGTCACTCCGATCCTCTTCACGGACCTCAACCAGGGACTGGGCCGCCGAGCACGACAGCCGTTCACAGACACTTCCATCGGCCCATACCAAGGCGGCGACGAGACGGAGTTCGGCAGGTACGTCCACGACCAGATGCTCCGCTACGAACTCACGGCCTACAACGCGCACGCGGACGTCGGCCACACGTACTATGGGCCCAAACGATCCCGCTCACGCATCGACTACTTCATTGGCCCCGACAACGTCACCGAAATCATCAAATACATCCGCCTCAATTGGAAGATCCACAATATCCTACGGTGCCTCCACCACGTCCCCGACCACATCCCAATGGCCATGCAGCTCAAGGTCCCTGTCAGCAGCGGCTCTCCACTTCAGCACCACATACCTTGGGATTGGGGCCTACTTGCAGCGGGACTTCAAGTTGGAGACCAGCGTGCCACCTTCATCCAGGACGTCGCCACCACCATCGAGTCCCACCGTGAAGCCTTTCGTGTTATAAAAATGGACCAATTCCCTACCAGACACAATGCATTACTGGCACACATTATCCGCGAATGTAGCCGCAAGTACTACACTAAGGAGGGCCAACAACCACACTGGTACCAGAAGGCACGCCACGACCGCTTGGACCTCCTCAAGCTCCGAGCACACCATAGAGCGCGACGCCTCCCCTTCAACAGCACCGTTCTACGCGACATTCAACATCAATTACGAGCACATCAACGATGGATGGATTATTGGTGGAAGGCCAGTCTGGACCAGGACATACGAGACGCATGGGCATCACGGGACCTCTCACGAGTGGCTCACCTCACCTACCTACGTGCGGGTCGCCGCACTGGGCCACGACGACGTTCATACCTTGCGCTACCGTCCACACGCCCTACAGCCGCTGAGTACACCGCCGCTCTCGGCGAATTGGCTATCAACGGGGGCATGACGGCGAACCCAGCCTACGTCAGCATGTACATCGACGACCCCACCACCATCCCGCGCATGCTCGAGCGCGCCAACGACTTGGCACCGGTGGGGGAATTTACAGGTGCACCCGACACCGCCGACGTCGAGGCCGCCGCCGAGGAGCTGGAGCACATTCAGAAGCGTCTGTGGCGAGAGAAGCGCCGCAGATACAACCCGCCCTGGGCATGGCCAATCGAGATCACCATTATGCTACTCAACCCGCAGTACCTGACTCGACCAGGCCTCCAGCAAGTGGGACTAGGACACACCGACGCCGACTACCAACACGCCGACCCACTCGCCCACCACATCAGCCCCCCGAGCAAGCGCAAGCTCCAGCTCGACCACGCCCACTGCGAAACCATCATCCAGACCTTCATCAACCTACTCGCCCACATCCATCGATGTGGATCTCTACCAGCTCAAGCAGTGACCAGCCACGCAGTTGCGATCGGCAAGAAAGGCAAGAGCCCCACTGGCAACGCCATCACCGACATCCACACTAGTGTACGTTTGCTTCATTGTTTTGATCATTTCTGGCGTCTTTACCTCCGTGTCGGATTAGTCCAATATGGTGCGTCCTACGCACCGCCATCATGGGCCTACGGCGGCATCTACTCTCGCCGACGCGAGTCTCTCATGCTGATCGCCAAGCTGTTGATTTGGAAGCTACGCGCCGCCCGCCTTTCCTTCATTGCGAAGTCTTATGACATGAGGAATGCCTTCGCAACGGGCGACCACCAGAGGCTCCTCGCCGCTCACACCGTTCGGTGCACGGACGAGCATTTTCACCCCCTTCTTGAGCAGCACCGTACCGAAGCGGTAGTTTACCTTCAGGCATCTGACACCAGCCTTGCCCTTCGGCCAGGAACAGGAGGAAGGATGGGAGATTCGAATGAACCAGAGCTCTTTATGGAAAGTTTCTATCCATTGGTGTCCAGGTGGAATGAGGAGATGGCCGAAGTTCAAGGAAACCCGTTTCAAGTTGTCTGCCCTTTTACTTCAGTGCAGTTCGATGCGAACCTGGGCGCGTTCATAGATGACCTCTTTAAGATTTTGCTCGTGCCCGACGGCGCCGCGCTCCAGGCTCTGCAGCTAGATAAGATTGACAACAATACGCTCTCGGAGGCCCTGAACTTAGGCGGGTACGCTCAGAATATAGGCAAGCAAGACACCCTCGTATCTCTTGGGACCCACGGGGCCACTAAAGACACAGAACGTCATATATCTGGGAATGCAGTTCAGGATCTCATTCATCTTGGGGGATATGTACACGTCTCGAACAACAACAGACGTGAACTCGAAGCTAGGCTCCAGTCGTCCAATGTTGGATGGACGCGCCTGGGTAACTATTGGTTCTCTGGAGGCCCTTGGAAGGCAAAGCGACTATCTTTCCTCTCGAACGTGGCGGGACGTCTCTGGTCGGGCCTGGAAAGCTACGTACTACGTCCTCGGGAATTTCATCGTCTAGATAGTTCGCTCGCACGCAAACTTAGAGCTATGATGCAAGGCAAGGCACACACCGTCGATGACCAGAACACCCACCACTCCCTCACTACTCAGCAGGTGTTTAAGGAGTGGCAGATCGCACCGTCGGCCATCGAACTTCTTGTGCGCAGACTCAGCTGGTGGCAGAGCATCATCCGTGATCCGACCCACCATGGCCAGTTTCTCGCTCTCTTTTTTGGACGATGTCGGTTCGAGCAGCAGGCGGCCACAAGCAACCGCCCCGTCAGTGCGGCCACCCTCAGTGAGCAGGGTACTATCGCTGGCGGCTCGAGCATACACCCGTGGGCACAGCAGCTTGCGGACGACCTTCTCTGCTTGACTACACACCCAATAGGCGAGAGCTTTAAGGAGGTGTGGCAGCCGACCGTGGTCAAAACATTGTGGGAGGACGAATACGTTCGAGAGACCTTCTTGTATTGCGACGTTCGAGCACTTCGGGCCTCCTACTGGACCTCCCAATGGGCCCCTCCAGGACACATCACCCTCAACGACTCCCTCCCCTCCGCGAATGCGCACGCCGAGACCGACAGCGATGACGAAATCAACAAACCGTTCGAGTGCACGATCGAGAACTGTGGTAAGCGCTTCAACACGTTGAAACAGCTCGTCACGCATCAAACTAAATCGAGGGAAGTGGGACATGGTATGCCGTCTATCTTAACTACAATACAGGTGGATAACAGATGCCTAATATGCAATACAACATTCCCCAACAGAGACCATGCAGTACGACACTTAAGGCGAGCATGGCATGCGGGCCGATGTATACCTGAACTTACTCACCATGCTTATCCCTGGGCCACATGTACTACATGCACTACATGCCCTCTTCGTGAATATGACCTAGATCCCGCATGTCATCATGAATACCAGGCCCCCGAACAGCTACGGAGACACCTTCTCTCCCACCTCCCGCCGTCGCCATCGGGTTCCTTGCTCAAACCAGTTCTCAGGACGGAGTTCCGCTCGACACGATCGAGCCCAGCGTTGCGAGTTTCCCGCCATCCACAGCACCCGCGGCCGCAAGTGATTGAGGACACCGCTGGTGTACGGGCAGCGCTGCGTCGAGCAGCCGACCTCATCCTGAGGCCAGGACACCTAAGAGACGGGCGCCGACAGGTCCGCAGAGCTCCTCGACGTGCTGACACGCCAGTGCCCTCAGCCTGCGAGCTCGTGAACAGTGAGGTCAGAGCTTCGACGCCTACACTCCCGCCGCTTCCTGTGCAGCATGACGGCAGCTGCAGCCGCCAGCGAGGAACGAGCAGCAGGCGCGGCGACGGCGCCGCCAGCAGGGAAGGTCCCCCCGCCGACGCCAGCCAAGGCGGCGCGGGCGCCCTGGCGCATCCCCCTGGACTCCTCAGCGGGCTCCAAGGGATCTGGCAGCGCCTCCAAGCCAGGGGAGCCACCACACGCCAAGGCGCGCCTGCGATCGCCCCCAGCTCGGCAGCCGCCAGCAGGCCAGAGCTCGAAGTCCCCGCGCCCCCCAGTGGCTGCGGACGAGGACGAGGGCGAGGCCGCAGCGGCAGACGGGCAGGGCCTGCGCAGGAAGCGCAGGGGCGGCCGCAGGGCCAGGCGCGGCGCACACAACGACAAGGTCTGGAGCAGCAAGGACAAGAACCTCCTGAGTCTCTTGCGATCCACGCTGAAGCTGCTGCTCCAGACCACCCACAAGACCAGACTCAACAGCAGCATCGGCATCGACACGTACACGATGAGCAACAAGCACCCCGTCATCGACGGAATCACGAACGAGCTCGAGGGCTACAAACAGCTCCTCGACCAGCTTCGCAGGAGCGGAGACCCCGCCGACAAGACCAGGCTCAAGGAGATCGGCTCGCCCGCTCCAGCGCTGGGCCTCGCAGCTCTCGAGAGCCTCCAGAGGTGCGACATCGGGGGCTCGCTCAAGGCAGAGATCGCCACGTACCTCGAGAAAGTACAGCCGGTGGACCCAGACGTGGAGGTGGAAATCTCCAAGGACGACCTGCAGACCGCCATCAGCTTCATACGGCTCGAGGGTTGTTTCGACACGGACAAGATGAAGCTCATCATCGGGGCCCCAACATGGGAAGGGCGCCTCATTATTCAGAAGGCGCTGGCGTCGGAGGGATCGGCTCAGCACCGCCGCGGAGTGGCGCCAGCAGGATGGCTCGAGGAAGAAGTAGCTCACTGGCTGGAGACTCTCGAGCAGTAGCAATTCGTTTTGTTAGAGGTGAATCCCTGCCTGCGTCCATGAGCGGTGTGACAGTTCACCACATGTACGCCGCTCCCCTCACGCCATCAGTTTCTTTAGAGACGCCAGCGCCACATCAAGGCACGTTCTTTTCAGCGCCTAGGGCGAGTTCAGTCCAGCCAGTGCTCGTGCCGCCCAGCCTGCCAGCGCAGGATGCGCCACTGCCAGTCTCTGTGCTCTCGCCTGCCACGGGCGCCTCGTCAGCACTCGTGCCCGTTTCTTCGAGTGCGCCCGACCAGCAAAGCAGCACGCAGGCCCCCTTTGATTTTGAGTTTGAGTATGACGCCGAAGATGAGGCGGCACAAGCTTTCTTCTCATAGATGCCATCCGTCACGAGGCAGCGCAGCGCAGCCCCCCTGTGCCAGCACCCTCGCGACCGCCGCCCACGAACGGGGCCTCGCGAGTTCCTTGGCACTCTGCGGCGGATCAACTTTCTACGTTTGCAAGCTGGTTCCAGTTTGATTGGTCCTGATGCCGAGTAAAAAATCATCATCATCATCAACATCATCAACATCAACATCATCACCAACATCGTCATCATCATGAGGGCACCGTCATCACCATCATCATCATCATCATCATCATAAACACCATCGTCAACGTCAGCATCATCATCGGAACAACATCATCATCATCACCATCATCATCCCATCATCAACATCATCATCATGGGGACACAGTCATCGCCATCATCATCAGCAGCATCATCATAATCGTCATCATAATCGGGACACCATCATGATCACCATCGTTCTCATCATCAACATTATCATCAACATCGTCATCATCCTCGGGACACCATCATCATCATGATCATCGCATCATCATCGACATCATCATCATCAACAACATCATCATCATCATCATTGGGGCACCATCACCATGAGCAACATCATTATCAACATCGTCATTATCATTATTATCATCATCGGGACACCATCATCATCATCATCATCATCATCACCAGGATCATCATCATCATCATCATCATCATCGCGACACCATCATCGTCATCATCATCAACATAATCATCATGATCATCATCATCCTCATCATCGGGACACTATCATCATCATCATCATCATCATCGACACCATCATCAACATCATCATCTTCATCGGGACACCGTCATCATCTAATCATCTAATCATCTAATCATCATCATCATGATCATCATCATCAGCTTCATCATCATCAGCTTCATCATCAGCTTCATCATCATCATCATCATCATCATCATCATCATCATCATCTCATCATCATCATCCTCGCGGAACACCGCGGGACACCGGCGGGACACCGCGGGACACCGCGGGATACCGCGGGACACCGCGGGACACCGCGGGACACCAGCGGGACACCGCGGGCCCCCGGCCGCCCGGAAGGGAGTCATTTGGTCCGGCCGCGCCTCAGCCACACGGGACACCAGCGGGACACCGGCGGGACACCGCGGGCCCCCGGCCGCCCGGAAGGGAGACATTTGGTCCGGCCGCGCCTCAGCCACAGGAGACTTTCTCTCGCCCGCCCACGCAGCTTCGCCTCGCCCGCACGGCACGCACGAACACGAAACCGAAATCGATTTCCCGGTAGGGGGGCTCTCCGTTCCACTTCGATCTCACCCCCTCACCTCCGATACACGTGCCCCTCCCACCCCTCCAGGCAGGCCCCGCCTGAGCGAGAAAGGTATCCCCAAACCATCGTATTTACAATGTTTCGTGCGCCTCACACCTCTCCAGGGAGGCCCTGCCCGAGCGAGGAGGGTATCCCAACATCATACAATTTACAAGGTTTCGTGCCCCTCCCACCTCTCCAGACAGGCCCCGCCTGAGTGAGGAGGGTATCCCAAAACCATCGTATTTACAAATGGTTCGTGCCCCTCCCAGCTCTCCAGGGAGGCCTCGCCCGAGCGAGGAGGGCATCACACAACCATATTATTTTTAAGGTTTCGTGCCCCTTCCAGCCCTCTAGGCAGGTCCCGCCTGAGCGAGGAGGGTATCCCAAAACCATACTTCCCCAAACAGCTTGCTGAACGGGGTGCTGTTGTGATAGAAGCTAACTCCGGCCGAGGGAAATCAAAGCAGAGACGTCCTCAAAATAATTTGGTGGTCCGGGCCGTTTCGCCAGAGACATCCTCGCAACACTCGTTTTTGAGTTGTCCGGGATTGGGCGTTTCGCGTGAGACATATTCCAAACTTTGAGTTCCCAGATGCCGCGCAAGAGGTGGTCCGGCCCGTTTCGCCTGAGGCATCCTCGAAACTCTGAGCTCCCAGATGCCGCGCGAGAGGTGGTCCGGCCCATTTCGCCTGAGACATCCTCGCAACTCTGAGCTCCCAGATGCCGCGCGAGAGGTGGTCTGGCCCATTTCGTCTCAGACATCGTCCAAACTCTGAGCTCTGAGATGCCATGCGCGAGGTGGTGTGGCGCGTTTCGCCTGAGACATCCTCGCAACTCTGAGTTCAGAGATGCCGCGCAAGAGGTGGTCCAGCCCATTTCGCCTGAGACATCCTCAAATTCTGGGCTCCGAGATGCCGCGCAAGAGGTGGTCTGGCCCGTTTCGCGTGAGACATCCTCCAAACTCTGAGCCCTGATATGCTGTGCGCGAGGTGGTCCGGCCCGTTTTGCCTGAGACATCCTCGCAACTCTGCGCTCTCTGATGCCGCGCGAGAAGTGGTCCGGCCCGTTTCGCTTGAGACATCCTCCACACTCTGAGCCCCGAGATGCCGCCCAAGAGGTGGTCCGGCCCGTTTCGTTTGAGACGTCCTCGAAACTGTGAGCTCTGAGATGCCGCGCGCGATGTGGTCTGGCCCGTTATGCTTGAGACATCCTCGAAACTCTGAGCTCTGAGCTGCCGCGCAAGAGGTGGTCCAGCCCATTTCGCCTGAGACATCCTCGCAACTCTGACCTCGGAGATGCCGCGCACGACGTGGTCCAGCCCGTTTTGCCTGAGACATCCTCGCAACTCTATGCTCTGAGATGCCATGCGCGAGGTGGTCCGGCCCGTCTCGCCTGCGACATCCTCCAAACTCTGAGCTCTGAGATGCCGTGCGCAAGGTGGTCCGGCCCGTTTCGCACAAGAAATTCTCGCATTTCTGAGCCCCGAGATGCCGCGCAAGAGGTGGTCCAGCCTGGGGGCCCAGAAGACCTAATTTGACATATCCCCCCTGGGACCCTGGGAGCCCCAGGAGGCTCCAGAGAGCTTCAGGAGGCCGCAGGACACCCAGGACAGGCCCAGGGATCCCCAGGAGATTCCCAGGAGGCTCCCAGGAGGCCCCAGGAGGCCCCCTATCAAAACGTGTCAAGTTGATACGCATCCGGTGTCGATTCGTTGAGTTTTCCTGCTCTTGTGGCCCCCCCTCCCATTTTGGGGGGCCCAGACGGCCACATGATAGATATCCCCCCCTGGGAGCCCCAAGAGGCTTTAGGAAGCCCCAGGTGGGGTCCAGGAGGCCACAGGAGGCCCAGGAGGAAGCCCCAGGAGGTCCCCAGGAGGCCCCAAGAGGCCCCAGGAGGCCCCCGCAACTCGGAGCTCTGAGACGCCGCGCTCGAGGTGGTCCAGCCCGTTTCGCCTAAGACTTCCTCGCAGCACGTTCCGCCCGATACATCGTCGCAACTCTGGGGTCCGAGATGCCGCGCGCGAGGTGGTCCATGCCAGCCCGCACTGGACGGGCACGCAATCGACCTTGGAAACCGCAGTGGGTTTTAAAATCCTGTTTGGGGATACTGCACTCTGGCTCTAATGTTTACAAAGTTTGGTGCTCCTCCAACCTCTCCAGGGAGGCCCCGCCCGAGCGAGGAGGGTATCCCCAAATCATACAATTTTCAAGGTTTCGTGCCCCTCCCAGCCCTCCAGGGAGGCCCCGCCCGAGAGTATCCCAAAACCATTATATTTTCAAGGTTTCGTGCCCCTCACAGCCCTCCAGGCAGGCCCCGCCTGAGCGAGGAGGGTATCCCCAAACCATATTACACACCGGTATTTACAAGGTTCGGTGCCCCTCCCACCCCTCCAGGGAGGCCCCGCCTGAGCGAGGAGGGCATCCCAAAACCATACTATGTACAAGGTTTCGTGCCCCTCCCACCCCTCCAGGGAGGCCCCGCTTGAGCGAGGAGGGAATCCCAAAACCATATTGCCTATACGACCACCCTTCGGGTGATAAGGAGGTTCGGGGGGGAGGAACCAACGTCTCACTCGGTCTCACTATCGATCTCACTATCGATCTCACTATCGGTCTCGCTCGATCGACCTCACTCGATCGATCTCACAACCGATCTCACTCGATATATTTCATTCTATCGATCTCACAATCGATCTGACTATCGATCTCACAATCGATCTCACTATCGATCTCGCTATCGATCTCAAAATCGATCTCACATTCGGTCTAACTATCGATCTCACTATCGATATCACAATCGGTATCACAATCAACGTCATCATCGTCATCAACATCATCGTCATCATCATCTTCAGCATCATCGGGACACCATCATCATCATCATCATCATCATCATCATCATCATCATCATCAGCAGCATCATCATCATCATCACCTCATCACCATAATCATCAACATCATCATCATCATCATCATCATCATCATCATCATCATCATCGGGACACCATTATCGTCACCAGCATCATCATCATCGACATCATCATCATCATCGTCATCATCATCTGGACACCATCATCATCATCGGAACACCACCATCATCATCTCATCATCATAATCATGAGCAACATCATCAACATCATCATCATCAGGACACCATCATCCTCATCATCATTAGCAACATCATCATCATCATCAACATCATCATCATCATTGGAACACCATCATCATCATCGTCACCATCATCATCAACATCATCGGGACACCATCATCATCATCATCATCATCAACATCAGCATCAGCATCATCATCACCAGCATTGCATTGGGCCACCATCATCAAAATCAGCATCACCTCATCAGTATCCTCATCATCAACATCATCATCATCATCATCATCATCATCGGGACACCATCATCATTATCATCATTATCATCATCATCGGGACACCATCATCATCATCACCACCATCATCATCAGCAGAATCATCAACATCATCATCATCATCATCATCATCATCATCATCATCATCGGGACACCATCATCATCACCATCATCATCTTCATCATCATCAAATCATCTGATCATCATCAACATCATCAGGATCATCAACATCATCATCATCATCATCGGGGCACCATCATCATCAGCAACACTATCATCAACAACATCATCATCATCATCATCATCATCGGGACA
>CAUYUJ010008598.1:27500-39139 GCA_963575745.1 Prorocentrum cordatum | reverse complement strand
ATCATCATCATCATCATCATCACCATCATCGTCATCATCGTCATCATCATCATCAGCACCAGCATCATCAGCATCAGCATCATCATCATCGTCATCATCATCATCATCAGCATCAGCAGCATCACCAGCATCAGCAGCATCATCAGCATCAGGATCAGCATCACAGTCAGCATCAACATCATCATCATCATCATCACCATCAGCATCAGCATCATCATCATCATCATCATCAGCAGCAGCAGCATCATCAGCATCATCATCAGCAGCATCACCATCATCAGCAGCATCATCAGCATCAGGATCAGCATCACAGTCAGCATCAACATCATCATCATCATCAGCATCATCATCAGCAGCAGCAGCATCAGCATCATCAGCAGCAGCATCAGCAGCATCAGCAGCAGCAGCATCAGCATCATCATCCTACTCCTCCACGTCCCGACCCCAGACGTGTCGGCCCGGTGGGCAGGGCGCCTCGCCCGAGACCTCCTCGGCACGCACGATCTCGAGAGGCTTGAAAACTGCAGGAGCTCCACGGATGGAGGGCCGCTGGTTTTTTCAAAATGTGGCCCCCGCCCCATCGCCGCGCACACTCGGCTTGTGAAGGTGTCGGGGCGGAGAGCGGTCCGTGCTCAAGACGTGGCTCGCGTCGTGGCGCCGCGCACATTCGTCCTAGAAAAGCTTCCAGGATGGAGGGCGGCTCGACTTCAAAAGTGAGGTTCTCGCCCTGGCGCCGCGCACATTCGCCTCAAAGGTTGCATCAGTGCCTGGTGCCTCGGCGCCGCGCACACTAGCGTTGAAAGTGCTATAATAGGAGCCTGTTGCCTCGGCGCCGCGCACATGAATTTTGAAAGGTCACAAAAGTGTGAAAGATTCGTATTGTCGACATCCCAGGAACGGCGCTCTGGCTGGGCTTAGGATTGCCAGGACGCAGCAGTCAACTCGATTCGTGGTGGTGGGGTCCCAGGACTGGCGCCCCGCTGCGAATTAGCAGTGTCAGGACGTAACAATCACGATGTGTCGCGGCGTTGAAGTTCCAGGAATGGTGTCCTGACACGATGGGGTATTATCAGACGGCTATCTTCCAACGGGGCAATTCCCGCAGTAACCACAAAGTATAGGTAGCGACCTAAGAAGAAGGGAATTTGGAGGGAGGGTTTATTGTAACATAGCTGAAGCGACTGGGATTGCCACTGGTCCCCCGCCTCCTTCTGCATATCTTATTCCTACTTCCCCGTCTGAGTTCGGGACCAGGGGGACGAATCGGAGGGTGGAGGAGAATGATGGCAAAGGGCAGGATCAGAAACAGTGGGACAAAGACCGACTGAGGAGATGGAGGACGAGGAGGAGGGAGGGAGGATGAAGAGGATACCGAGGTGGAGGTGGAGATGGAAGTCGAGATGAGCAAAGAGAAGACCAGCACGCAGACACGAGGAACGGTCAAAGTCGGCGCCCGGCTAGCCCCACAGCCGGCGGCGCCTACCCAGTGTGCGCCTCTCGCACCAGCTGGGCCAGCAGTGCTGGTGGCAGACTGCGCACAGTCGGAGTGCTCGAGACACCCTGGGGGAGCCTGCGGAGCGGGAGGAGGGGAGGGCAAGGGGGAGACGAGGGAGAGGGCTAGGACAAGGACGGGGAGGGGGGAAGGGGAGCGGGAGGAGGAGGGGGGAATGAGGAGGAGGAGGAGGAGACGGAGGAGGAGGAGGAGGAGGAGGCGGAGGAGGAGGAGGAGGAGGAGGGGGAGGAAGTGGAGGAGGAGGAGGAGGAGGAGGGAGACGAGGAGGAGGAGGAGGAGGAGGAGGAGGAGGAGGAGGAGGTGGGGGAGGGAGACGAGGAGGAGGAGGAGGAGGAGGACGGAGGGCAAAGCCTGGACCTCCCGCACCCGGCGGGGGACCATGCGCGGCGGCCTTGCGCGGCCGCGCCATCGGCCGACTGGCTCCAAGGGCCCCCAGACGACCAAGAGGAGGCGCCCGCCTGCGTGGCACAGGCGAGCGCGCAGGCGCCGAGCAGAGGCAAAATCGTAGGCCCTGGAAACGACAGGGCCGTTTTTGTTACCGGTTCCGTTTTGGCGTTTTTGCTGCTGGTTCCGAGGCCGATTTTGTTGCCGATTCCGTCGTCGTTTGTTGTGTCTCTTCGGCTCCTGCTCCAGTTCCAATCCCGGAGCCATGCTTTGGTTGTTTGCCGTTTCCGGTCGCCGTTTCTTTGCCGTTTCCATTCTCAAGAGACCCTTGTTTCGGAAAATGAAAGGAAAAAACAAAAAACAACAAAAAACAAAAACATACAAAAAACGGCCCTGCCGCTTCGGGGGCCCACTAAGAGGCAAGAGTGCTTCCTTCGCCTTGATAGAGCTCGGCGTCTACTTCGACGGCGTCATGGCATTGGACAGCATTCTTCAGATTTGGCGACTGCAGGAGAGTCTACGACTACCAGATGGACTAGCAATGTGTGCGACTGTCGACACAAGGCTGGGGGCTGGGCTTGCAAAGGGAAGGGATGTAAGCAGAACTACCGACGGCAACAAAAGCAGCAAGCGGGCTTGAGAAAAAGGCGGGAGGCGCTGGCAAGTCACGACAACGAGCTCAAGAGGCTCATCGACGAGCACATGATGAGCACCACCGAGTCTGCACTAAACCGTCGGAGATCCGTGCGCCTGCCAGAATGCCCAGCCGACGTAAGATCGTATCTCGAGACAATGGATGGTAAGATCGCCTTGGGGATTTCATGTTGGAGGCCGGGCGTATGGGCACGCGGCTACTACACAGGCGTATGAGTTGTCAGTACTGAAAGACATGATGTGGCTGGTCAAACCGCACGAGGTATAGCAGAAAGAGGCTCGCGATGCTATTGCGCCTGCCGATAAGAAAACTAAGGGCGCTGAACAAGGTGGTTCAAACAGTGGAGATTCACATGTCGTACGAGGTAGCAATGCTGGCGTACCAGCAGGACTTGCTCAAATGTAAAAGCGCTCGGGCAACACTTCCACCATCAGGAGCTCCAGGCACGACGGCGACACGAACAGCATCAGTGGCAACGGGGACTTCGACAAGCGCGAGACATGGCGCAAGGGCTTCAAGCAAAACAGCGACACAAACAACTGCAGCAGCAGGAGGTTCGACAAGCTCAGGCACTGGCAAAAAAAGTCCCAAGCACGACAACGACACCCACGGATGCAGCAGCAGCAGGAGGTTCGACAAGCGCGGGCACAAGCAGAAGAACTTCAAGCGCGACTACGACATGAGCAGCGCCACCACCAGGAAGCAGTGCATGCGCAATGGTCGGTCCAGCAGATGGCGGCGGCGGAGACCCACCACAGGAACCTCGAGATGAGCACGGTGCAGAAGGAGGTATGAGGAGCAGGTCAAGCACACGGCTCTGCAGGCGGACCTCGAGGCGGCAGCTGAGCGCAAACAAATCGAAGCGGAGGCATTGGTTTACAAGCCCCTCCTGGAAAGCCAGCGCGTGCAGAGGGTGGAGGCCCGTGCGGCGAAATGAGCAAGGGATGACAACGGCGCAGGAGATGAAGATGAGCGAGGAGAAAGTTCCCGAGGAAATGCAGACCAGAGCAACAGCGTTGACAGAGCCACTCGAAGCTCAGCGCGCAAGCTTGGACGAGGAGTACCAGGTTAGGTGGAGACGAATGCACGAGTACGGCGCGGCTGTGAAAGGCCAGGCGTTCGAGGAAGCCAGACAGAAGGAACACAGGTGCCAAGAGTTAGGGGGCAGCACGCAGCCGCCAACATGATTATGCAGGAGTCGGATATGCAGGAGATGTCGGCGGCAAAAAGAAAGCTGCTGTAGTCCTCACCGTGCGAGACGGGTTGGTAAAGCACCTACGATCACCTTGGACCAAGTCAGACTGCTGACCCCCCCGCACCATGAACATCGTTTGCGATTTGATCCATATGGCAGCGGCACGCCGCGGGTGAGCCAATACCCTCATGATGCACTTCGCTTGGAGCAACCTGGAGTAGAGAAACGGCCGCAACAAGCAAAAGAACTGGCGCAAATGACCACCATGGACGGCTACGACTTAGACATCGGTTCCACCATCGACCAGGCCGTCCACATCGAGTCGGAGCGCTCAGCACATGAAGCGGAGGCTAGAGCAAAGCTGGATGCTATTGAGGCAGCGGGTGACGAAGTACCTGCGCAGCCGGAGGCTGAGCACCGACGGTGGGAGATTATAAACTCGGAGAAGCTCCTGGAGTACATTGCTAGAAAGGTATCCGAACTTCAGGAGTCCGCCAGCATCGATGCGGTTGGAGTGGCTGTCCTCAGCAGCGACTAAAAAAGGGCACAGAAAAGCACCAGCGCGAAAAAAAATAGGAGCCGAATCCTTCGCCGTGGACAGGCAAGGCACCACCGAGGAGGACACGGATCGCACTTTGGCCAAGAAGCACACACCCTCGTAAGAGTCTACGTGCGGTTGACGAGCCACTATTTCGGAGGCAATTGCTGGGAGGTCTTCGTCGAAAAGACTGGGAAGGATTAAGCCCCATGCTGTTACGACGGAGTGGGCCTCGGATTCAGCGAAATCAAACCGGATCAAGCGGGATTTCGCGCACTAAGCTGAATTAGACGGGATCAAGCCGGATTAAGCCCAATTTCATACAGGGGCAAAATCAGAATTCGACCTCCCAGGAATTGCATCCGAACATCACATCCGGGCGATGCTGAGCAACACGTCGCGCGATCATCTGGCTCGAGGGGGGGGCGCGCCCATCACCGTCAGGGAATGGGCGAACCCAGAGCATCGGGGGCGCGCAAACATGAATTGGCGATCCATGGATTTGGCGCGCGGTCGCCACATCCATGGCGCCTCCCCTCCCCAAAATGCGGCCGGTGCCGCCTCATTCGGCAGCGGGAATCCACGATGTCCCATAGCAACGGGACCCGTCGCTAATCCACGCCTCCTTGATTCATGTTTGCGATCGCCTGAGGGCAGAAGGATCCGAAGGCGCCACAACGCCCCCAGGGGCGCGGGAGGCTCCCGCCTCGGGATGGGCGACCGAGATGGGTCCAGCACAAAACTTCCGTTCAAATACACGCGGTTAGCGCGGCCTCCGCGGTCGAGGCCGTTGCAGAAGAGTCTGACCAGAACGGCTCCCAGATTGACTGTCCTAGCCGACCTCCAGCATGCACATTATGGAGCGACTGCGTGCAAAGCGCCTACCATGACAGAACTGCGACATCCCCCCAGCGAATACCTGCACAACCTGACGCAATACCTGTGGAAGCGCACCCTTCGTGCTCGCCTGCCACGAGGCCCCCTCGAAACAGACGTGGGTGTGCCCCCTCGAGCATGTCTAGGTGGAAGGCGTCCGTGTACTTCCGTCAGTTTGGCTCCGAAGCTGTACCCATGGCCTCCCAGTCGGTGCTGACGGCCCTCAGGGCGGCCGAGGATGTCCTGGGGCCCGAAATTGACACGCCTCCGCCGATGAGGGAGGCACTTGAGCAGTTTAAGGAGTTGCAGCACGAAGTCGAGCAATGCGGAATGCTCAGCCCTCTTTGTGATGCCTGGAGGAAAGGCTCGTGGACTGTTGGCGGTGTGCAAAGGGCGTAGCGCCCACCCGAGCACGAGAAATGCCCAGATCCACAACATGAAATACGCTGCTCGTGGCCTTCACCCTGAGACGGGGGAGGCGATTCCATGATGCACGGGGGAGGGAGGCCTGTCGGGTCGCTGACCACGCCGCCTGGCATTGGCAGTGGCCGCAGAATCTGGATGGCCTCCCTCCAAACCCTTGTGCCCTCGTTTGATGATAGAGGAAAAAGAACCATGCACATACACCGACTCTGGCCAGGCCCATCCTGAGCCCAGGATCGGTACATACGCCCTCCTACCTTGGCCAGGAAGGCATATGCACCGATCCTGGGTCGAGGATGGGCCTTGCCAGGATCGGTGCATGTGCATAGTTCTCTTCGCCCGATGTGATGAGTGTGTCTTATGCAGTCGTCAGAGCGAGGAGGCGGGGCCAGCTGCGGGAGCAGCCTGGCCCGGTCCTTCCGTGCAGCCCTGCGCCTCCGACCCGGCCGCGCTCAAGGCGCCGCGCGCCTCCTCCCTACAAAAAACGCTCCGATTGGCAGCAGGCATAGGAAAGCCCACATCACTAGGGGGAAAACAAACCTCCCTCGCTTCTGACCACCCTCGCTTCCAAGAGATACCAAACGATGCCAAATTGCAGCCTGTACTGATCAGGCCGCTTGACGAGGAGGCGCGTGGTATGGCTTGGTTTTGCCTGGAAGCGAAAGCGGGGTAGGTAATTCACGCTCTGACATCCTGCTTATGTTCCTCGAAGGTAGAAAAGGAGGGGGCGGGCCACTCCCCGGCCATCTTCGGGGGAGAGAGGGGGGAGTGGTAGTCATCTGGAGCAACTGCTGAGCAAGTGCGAAGGAAACAAGGGGGGGAGAGGAGAGGGGGAGGGGGAGAGGGGAGAGGGGAGGGAGGGAAGTCGAGGAAGAGCGGGCCCCCCTCGGCGCCGCACATCCCCGATGCGAGTCGAGGCCGCGCATGCCTGCAGCTGAATTCGAACCGGCTAGGATCCGCCGAGGATTAAGTCGGGCCTGTCCCTCTACAGGAGAAATGTTCAAAAATAGTCCAAAAATAGTCTGGGACGATTTTTTGAATATGTTTGAATACTTTTTGTCTGACAATATGTTTGTATGTTTCGTCCAAAATCCGCATGTAGGGGGACATGCCCGACCTAAGCCGAGGACCGCCGTGCCCTCCTTATGCACGCCGCCGCCCTCGCCGCCGCCGATCGGCTAAGCTCCGCCAAGGACCGCCGTGTCATCGGCGTCCTCGCCGCCGTCCTCGCCGCCGCCGTTGCTCTCCTTCCACTCCGCGAGGGCTTTGTCGTACGCGGCCTTCAGCACCGCGGCCCTGTCCTCGAACGGCTTCTTGACCGCCGCCGGCAGCGCCTTCCACTTCTCGCCCGCGAGTTTGCCGACGACGGGACCCTTGGCGGTGCCGGCCTCCTTCGTCAGCGCCTCGCGGTTCTCGCCGAGCCACATCCAGTAGGCGTTCTGCGGCCGCGGCGGCTTCCCGGACGCCTTCTCGGCGTCGTGTTTCGCCTTCTTGGCCACCTTGGCCTGCTTCGCGTCCTTCGCCTCCTTCTTCTCCAGGCGCCGCTTGCCCACCTGGCCGCCGCCAGCCTTGAACTTCTCCATGGCCGCCTCGTACTCGGACTTCAGCTTCGCCGCACGGTCCTCGAAAGGCTTCCTGGCCGCGGCCGACATGGCCTTCCACTTGTCGCCTGCGAGCTTGCCGATGACTGGCGCCTTCCCGCTGCCAGCCTGAGGGGGGGGGGGGCGAGGGCGAGAAAACCCAACCAGCCCTCTGGGCGCACAGTCACCGCGCTACCAAGATGGCCTCCAAGGTTATACAAGAGAGGCAAAGTTAGCCGAACAGATCCTCCAGCAAGCATCCAAGAAGCCGCAAGACTGCTGCAAGACGGCTCCAGGTGGCCACGGAGCCGCCCAATGATGACCCTGAGTCCAAAACCCTTTTTATGTAGATAACACGAGGAGTTGCTAATGCTGGTCGCCTTTCTTCTCGCATTGTGCCTTCCGATTGGCTTCTGAAACCTCGAGATGGCTCCACGACCGCCTAAGGGAACCCAAAAGAGGGCACAGAAGTGGCCTGGGCGCCCCAGGAGGAGGAGGAGACGGAGGATGAGGAGGAGGAGGAGGAGGAGGAGGAGGAGGAGGGGGAGGAAGAGGAGGAGGAAGAAGAGGAGCGTCCCCAAAGGGTTTCCAGGAGGCGCCATCTCGGGCTCTGGAGGGGCAGCACCGATCCGCGCCGCCCACTTCGTGCTCGCGATGGCTCCAAGAGTACCCGAAAGGCCTCCAGAGACCACCTCCTCCTCCACCTCTTCTTTTCCCTATTATTAGGATCATTATTGGTTATCATGCTTATTATTACTACTATTCTTATTAGGATTATTAGTATCCTTCTTATTATTAGTAGTAGTAGTATTCTTACTCTTATTCCTTGTATTATCTTCCTCCTTTTCCTCCTCCTGCTCTTCCTCCTCCTCCTCCTCCTCCTCCTCCTCCTCCTCCTCCTCCTCCTCCTCCTCCTCCCCCTCCTCCTCCTCCTCCTCCTCCCCGAGAGAGCCCCGAGAGAGCCCCGAGGGCTCCCAGAAGGGTGCCGTCCCCAAGATAGCTCCGAGAAGCATCCAAGAGGCTCCGGAAGGAATCGTAAGTTCACCCTTGCTGGCCCCTTTGTCTCACCATGTGCTCGTCTGTTTCCTGTCTCCCGACAGATCACCTGGGCATCGTTCGTGGATGGGCTGATAAGAGCACGCGAAGCGTCAAGATGTTTCAGATATGAGGGTTTGCCTGAGGAGGCCCTGCTCAGTGAAAGAGGACTGGTGGCTGGTAGGCTCTGTGCGGCCGGCTCCCTTCTTGGGTTCGCGGGGGCAAGCTGAGTTAGGAATCCCTTCGCCAAGATCCACCGACCCTGCCGGCTTGTGTGAAGGAGGCCTTCTTTCGCCAGCGCAATGACTCTGCCTAGCCGCCGACGCCACAGTGTGTGAAGGAGGCCTGGGGTGGTCGTCCAGGGTGGTCCTGGGAGACGCTCTTCCAGTCGAAGCTCCCCCCCCCTTGCCTGGCGGCCTCCTGGGACTGTCCGAGCTCGCCAGCCGAGATGGATCGACCCAGGTCGCAATCGAGTCGACAGGAGTCCACCTCCCTGTGGTCCTTTCTCCGCCTGGGAGAGGGCGCCGGGGGGGCGGGGCGGAGGCCAGGGGGGACGGGGGTCCTAGCGGGGGCCCAAGTTCGGCTGCACGCAAGAGTGACCCTGGGCAAGAATGATATTTGGTGCGCGGCTCTGGGGCGGCGCCGGAGCGCCAAACCCGAACGCGCGCAAACTGCTGCTGTCGCATCGCATTCAACCGTCTGTAGACACTGGTGTGCTCCCACACAAGGTCACTCCAGTGAAAGGTCATTCTTTCGTGTGAACAAGTGTGGCCCCAGGGGAATACACCTACCCGCACCCCCCCTCCCTGAAGTGACTCAGGCGATCTTGGGCACGGTTTGGATATCTCTGGACCAACTCGGCCTCGGAGGCGGCCGGCCCAAGAGGCCAACATCAGCTGAGCCTCTAAGAGTCCGTTCCTTTATTCGGGCCGATCACGCGCGTGATCGGGGTGGGTCTCGTCGCGCCTGTCACGCAACGGCAGGGGTGCGCTTGCGTTGTTGCAACATGCCCGTAAGCACCGCTGTGCGACTGCGAAAAACAATCGCCTGCGACCCGACAGTCACGACGAGCCTGTGACCAGCGCCACAGAAGCTCGCGATCCGATCAACGCGGCGTGCCGGTGAACCCCAAGGCTTTTGAAGAACACAGCGTCCGTGAACACCACAGCGCCTGTGAACATCAAAGCGCCGGTGAACACAGCGCCTGCGAACACCACAGCACCTGTAAATACGCATCGCCTGTGCACACTACACAGCCGGCAAACACCACAGCGTTTGTGAACACCACAACGCCTGTGAACGCAGCGCGCGCGAGCAGCGCGGAGCCCGGGGTCCGGCGGCAGCGCGCAAGCACTAGCAACAGCAGTAACAGTAGACGTAGTAGTGATAGCAGCAGCAGCAGCAGCGGTAGTAGCAGTAGTAGTAGTAGTAGTAGTAGTAGTAGTAGTAGTAGTCGCAATGACAGCAGTACTACTAGCACCACCACTACTACTACTACTACTACTACTACTACTACTACTACTACTACTACTACGACTACTACTACTACTACTACTACTACTGCTACTACTACTACTACTACTACTACTACTACTACGACGACTACTACGACTACTACTACTACTACGACTACTACTACTACTACTACTACTACTACTACTACTACTACTACTACTACTACTACTACTACTACTACTACTACTACTACTACTACTGCTACTACTACTACTACTACTACTACTACTACTACTACTATACTACTACTACTAACTACTACTACTACTACTACTACTACTACTACTACTACTACTACTACTACTACTACTACTACTACTACTACTACTACTACTACTACTACGACTACTACTACTACTACTACTGCTACTACTACTACTACTACTACTACTACTACTACTACTACGACTGCTGCTACTACTACGACTACTACGACTACTACTACTACGACTACTACTATACTACTACTACGACTTACTACTACTACTACTACTACTACTACTACTACTATTACTACTACTACTACTACTAACTACTTTACTATTACTACTTACTACTACTACTACTACAAAACTACTGCTACTACTGCTACGACTTACTACTACTATACTACTTACTACTACTACTACTAATAACTAATAACTACTACCAGACTCTACTACTAATACTACTACTACTACGACTACTACTACTAATACATTTAAATACTATACGACGGACGACGACGACGACGACGACGGACTACTACTATACTACTACGACTACTACTACCTACTACTGCTTACTACTACTTACTACTACGCAGTATTTACTACAACTACTACAACCACTCCGACTACAAACGACTACTACGACTACTACTACTATTACTACTACTACTACTACTCCTACTACGACTACCTACTACTACTACTACTACTACTACTACTACTACTACTACTACTACTACTACTACTACTACTACTACTACTACTACTACTACTACTACTACTACTACTACGACTTACTACTACTACTACTACTACTACTACTACTACTACTACTACTACTACTACTACTACTACTACTACTACTACTACTACTAACACTAACACTACTACTACTACTACGACTCCTACCACTACTACCACTGACTATCACTACTACAAATACTACTGCTACTACTACTACTAACCCTGCTACAAATACTACTACCATTACTGCTACTACTACTACTACTACTACTACTACTACTACTACTACTACTACGACTACAACGACTACTACGACCACGACTACATCTACTACGGGTACCACTACTACTACTACTACTACTACTACTACTACGACTACTACTACTACTACTACTACTACTACAACTACTAAAACGACTACCACTGCGACTACTACGACTACTACTACTACTACTACTACTACTACTACGGCTACTACTACTACTACTACTACTACTACTACTACTACTACTGACTACTGATTACAACTACGACTACGACTACGACTACGACTACGACTACGACTACGACTACGACTACGACTACGACTACGACTACTGCTACTACTACTACTACTACTACTACTACTACGACTACACTTACTACGCGAGTGGTAGCAGTAGTTGTTGTGGTTGCAGCACTAGAAGCGACAGGAATGCTAGAAATGGTAGTAGTAGTACTACTACTACTACGACTACTACGACTATTACTACTACTACTACTACTACCACTACTACTACTTCTACTACTAATATTACGACTGCTACCACTGCTACTACAACTACTACTACTACTACTACCACTACTACTACTACTACTACGACTACTGCTGCTGCTGCTACTACTACTACTACTACTACTGAATCTACCACTACTACTACTACTACTACTACTACTACTACTACTACTACGACTACTACGACTGCCACCACT
>CAUYUJ010008598.1:0-25000 GCA_963575745.1 Prorocentrum cordatum | reverse complement strand
ACCACGCGGCACGCACGCAAGCGCCGCTTTCCCTCGCGAGTGCCACAGCATCCCTGTGAGCCCCACAACATGCCTCTGGAACACCAGTAGCCTGCGAGCGCCACAAGACGTCCGCAGTCGTCACCGGACGAGCGTCGCGACGAGGCTAGGAGGGGGGGGGCGGGGGCGGGGCCGGTCACGCGCCTGATCGCCGGGGGCTTTTACGAACGGGCTGTAAGGATTCTGTCTGATCTGACCATTCTGGCTGCATCGGTCGCAAGAGCGTCCAAGACGACCCAAGAACCCCCACAGACCAGCCCGTGATGGAAGGGGGGCCCAAACAGCGCGCCACTGTCACGCCGCTAGCAAAAGACGCCTCCAGCATCATCCCAAGGCACCCGAGGGGCCCACGAAAGGCCCCAAGACGGCCCCGAGAAACCATCCAGGGTCCCCCACGGTACCCTCAACGCATCTGTAACACGGCCCAGGCAGGCGCCGAGGCGGGATGGGCCTCGGACCATGAGACACTCGCCCTCGCATCAAAGCCGTCACTGCCCCGTGCCCCCGTTCCCCATTCCGCCTCTTGCGCCCAAGCTGCTCAGTGCACAGGTCCAGCGGAGCCGGCCGTGAAGGTCTTTGCAGCACTTGGAGAAGCCACTCACGTGATCGCAGTGCGTTGGCCTCCTGAGGGCATCCGTGGGAGGCCTCCAAGATAGCTTCGGATGCCGCAAGATGGCCTCAGAGATGGCCCAGCGCGGTCCAGATCTCAGGATCGCCTCCAATGTGCCCCAAGACGGCTGCAAGTGGACACGAAGCATCCCAAGAATAGCCCGGAGATGACGAATGCTACGAACAACTGAAGGTAGCGGAACGAACAATGATACAAACATAAGAATCCGGAGGTCCGCGAAGATCTCTCGGACCCGCGCTGGACCCCCCTCCTTGGCGCGCGGAGCGCGCCAGGGGCGGCGCTGGAGGCGCCGCCAGGGGTCTCATGCGCCGATCCGAGAAATCCGCGCTTTTTGTTTGTATCATTGCTCGTTCCCCTAGACATTGCTCCATCATGTGAACCTTCTCGCCCTTCGCTTCCGACGTGGCCCCGAGGCCTCCGGGTGGCTCCCACCTCGAAGCTCGGTCGGCGACGCATCGCCGGCGCATCGGCGGACGTGCCCTCCCCCGATGGCGAAGCCAAGATTCCACAGAGCCCCGATCGGCTATGTTTAGGTCGGGCATGTCCTCCTACAAGAGGGCTTCGGGCGCAAATCAAAAAAATACAGAAAAATAAATTTAAAAAAAACGTTCCCACATTATTTGTTGGCTATGTTTGAGCACTCCTCCTGTAGAAGGACACGCCCGACTGAAGGCTACGTGCGCGCGATGAAGGGCCTGGGGCCCCCCCCACGCCCGCCACCTGAGCCAGATGAACGACGCAAAAGAGCGGGGTCGTCTGCGCCGACATTGGCGCGTGAGCTGCCCGCGTAGTGTCGCGCGTAGGCGCCCTCGTCTCCAATGTAGCGCGCCGCGCTGGCGGCCCGCGCAAGCCTCCGCGTAGGGTCGCTATGCCATCTCGCGTAAAGCCCGTTTTGATCGTCGCTCGGGTGTCATGTCTGTTCCCCGGGAGCGCGTGGCGAATGGGCCCCCGTTGCCCTTGCCGACCTCCCTCTTCTGGAAGCCCGATGGAAACCCTCATGGAAACTTTGTGGGAAACAGATGGCAAGGCCTGTCGAAGCCCCGACCCAATTTTAGGAATATCGGATGGAATCCCTGCCGGAACCCGCTTGAAACCCAGTGGGAACTGTACAGAAACTCAGTGTGGCACGCTCTCAAAATGCCCTCCCCCTCTTTCGCCACCCCCGCGCAGGGCGGCCTCCTTCGCCAGCGCCTCGCGGCTCTCGCCGAGCCAGATCCAGTAGGCGTTCTGCGGCTTCCTCGGCTCCTCGAGTTCCGCCGCCATGGGTGGTCCTCAAGGAGGACGAGACAACCGCACACAGTGGAAACCCATGTCAAAAAAAAACCCTGCCTGCCTCCAGGGTGCCCTGGGTTTCCTGGGTCCCGATGGTTTTGGATGACGCTCCCACACCAAAATTCAATCGACGTCTTGGGGTATCAGGGTTGGGTTTCTTGTGGAAGGTTTAGGTCGAACGCCTACTTTAATGTCAACTTGGGATTACCGTGGGGGGCACGTGTTGAGAGAAAAAATACCTGCTCAGGCGAACCGTGGGGTGGCGCCCGCCAGATTGAAAATGACCGTCGGCGGCGCCAGTGATTAACGACGACGCCCAACCGCCAGCGGGAAGGCGATAGACAGCACAGGCTGGGGGAGGGGAGGGGGAGGGAGGCAAAGGCGACGACGACGACGACGACGAAGACGACAACGACGACGATGACGACGACGACGACAAGGACGACGACGAAGAAGAAGAAGACGACAAGGACTGCGAAGAAGATAATGAGGACGACGACGACGACGACGACAAGGACGACGAAGAAGAAGAAGACGACGACGACGACGGCGACGACGACGACGCCTGAGAGAGGGAACAAAATCGCCTCGGATGTGTACGACCCCTATAACAAGTTCTATACGAGAGGCAATCGTTTTGAGGCTTGAGGCTGTCATGCAGTGGGGTACACGATCCCCTCGGCGGCGCCAGCGACGACCCCCTGGCGCGCGTGATTGAAAAAAATGTTTCGCGCCCCGCGGGGTCTATTCATCAGCCCGGGGGGGTCATTTGTTAATCACAAGCTGACATTAAGCATGAGTGTTCGTGTGCTCGAGCGGATTGCTTGAGGTCGGCGCTGGGCCCCCCCATTCCCTGGCGCGCGGAGGGCGCCCGGGGTGGCGCCCGAGGCGCAGCCAGGGGGTCCCGGCGCCGATGCACGAAAGCCGCGCAACCCTCCAAGCGTTTATCATCACCGTGCGCTGCCATCACGAGCGCCGAAGAAGGATCGGATGGACCACTCGGGCCGCCGTGAGACTCGGCCTCCGCATGGGTCGCCCGACCCGGACCTGAAGGTTGGCCCGAAAACCAGGGCCCCTCCGGAGCCCAAACTGGTCCCCAATCCACCAACGTCTTGACTGTACACGGCACTGCATGTTTGTCAGGGGGACGTAAGACCCGGGTACGGAGGACTCGGAAATCCCCGACGAGGTCGTCAAAAAAATGACGAGGCCGAGCCTGCATTTTGACGAGGCCTCCCGCTGCAGACATCCCACGAAACTCCTCCTCGTCAAAATCCGAGTCGCGGTCGTCAAAAAACGATGGCGAACCCGAGTCCTGGCAAACCCGGGTCTTACGCTCCCCCGAGCTTGTGCCGTGCTTGCTTCTCGCTCGGGAGGTCCTGCCGCCGGCGGTGGGTGTCCAGCGCCGCGCAGCGGCGGGGAGGCTGGCGGGGCGGGGCGGCCCCTCGGCCTGCTCGAGCCCGACGCTCTCCGCGGCCCGCGGGCGGCACTGGCCCACGCCTCCTCGTGCGGGGCGGGGGGTGTGCGGCAGGCTCGTGCCATGATAACCCCGGCGGCGGTCCCTCTCCCTCCCCCTTCCCCTTCCCTGTGACTACCTACCAGACCACCCCAACCCAACCCGAAGACCCGAATTTCGGGTTGAGGGGGGTACGGGTTCCATATGTGTTTTGTCGATGTTCCACGACCCCCCCCACTGGAAATCGAGGATAAATTGGGGCCTTCGGGTTGGGTTGGGGTGGTTTGGTGGGTGGTGACCCTGGGACGCCCAGAAAATATTCTAGCACTATGTGTTATCCATGGAGGCGCGCGTCCGAGCCAAACAAGTGGTGTACCCATCCTGTAGTAGATCGTTTCCCAGGCGGCGTGGCCAGAAAGCGCCCGCCACGACGCATGTACTATAAGAGTTCTCGGTGCGCGCATCGCCCCCAGGGGGGCGACGCACATATAGTATGAGTAGGTAGGGGTGACGCCTTTTCCCCCCTCCTGCTCCCGCTCCCGCCTGCCCGTGAAGCAATCCGTGCACGACGCTCGCTCCATCGCCCGGGTGCCGGAGGCACGGGCCAAGAGTTTCCCCCCGAGCTCAAGATTTAGCGAATCGAACTCTATACACCGATGCTTCTTCTTGCCCTGCATCAGAAATTGCACTGGAGAGCGGATCCTGGTGTATACGGGACCCTGGTGTATACATTGTCCGTTGCTTCCCCGGGACATCGGGGAAAAAAGTATACACCACACGACCCCAGCGTCGTCCTCGACCCTCAAGAACTCCTGGAATTGAAAAACAGCCCGCCACTGGTAATGTATACGCTCCAGTTTCCGAAGATTGGCAGCGTGGATCGTTCAACTAGGGTCGCCGCCGCACCGACGCGACGCAAAGCTGCCAGATCCGCAACCACCGCCTGCGAAACCGACCTGCCGACGGCCCCTCTCTTGAGCATGGACCGACCGTCCCGGCATTCCTATAGTCCTACCACGAGATGTTCTTCGAACCCAGAAATGTTCTAAGAACAAAACCAATGTTCTTAGAACTTAAGCCCGATGTGTTAAAACCAGACAGACTCCACCAGAAATGCTCTAAGAATATTTCGTGGAAAGCTCACGGGGTTCTTAGAACATTGTTTGGTAGGGCTATAGGCGAGCCAAGACGCTTCGCCACTGCTCGAGCAGACGGCCCCTCTCGTGCGAGGCGGGGGGACACGGCAGCCGCGACGGCCCCGGCTGCGGCCTCTGCGCCCACGCGGATCGCTCAGCCAGGGGTCGCCGCCGCGTCGACGCCGACGCGAAGCCACCAGATTTAGGTCGGGCCTGTCCCCCATACAGGGGGATTTTGGACAAACAATAAAAAAATATTCAAACAGATTCAGAAGATGCCCAAAAACACTCAAAAAATTGTCCCCAGATTAGCTGTTGTTTGACTATGTTTGGAGATTCCCCCTGTAGAGGGACAGTCCCGACTTAACCCCAGATACAAATAACCACCGCCTGCGAGGCCGATCGCTGCCGAGAGGCCCCCAGAGACCGATCCCCTGCGGGCGATGGCCGCGGATGTATGGCTCCCTGCCCTCGGGCCTCGGGTGTTGCCAGAGTTGGGTCGGGCACGTCCTCCTACCGGCGGGTGTTGGAAGAAGAGTCAAAAAATACTCGACACCATACTCAAAAAGCGTCCAGGAAAAATGGAATGGAAAAGTCGCCCCCTGACGAATCTCAAGAATTCTCAAATCCTCCCCCTGTAGACGGACATGCCCGACTCCATGCCCGAGACGTTCCTTGCCCAGGGTGTCCTCGGGAGCTCCTGGGAGGCCAGGGTGATGCTGCTTCCGAACGCTCCGAACAAGACCAAGTCCCCACTGAATGTTGCGAAGGGCGATGTGCAGCGAGCCCTTGCCCAGCGCTCGCAAGCCGAAGAGGAGGAGGAGGAGGAGGAGGAGGAGGAGGAGGAGGAGGAGGAGGAGGGGGAGGAGGAGGCGGAGGAGGAGGAGGAGGAGGAGGCGGAGCAGGGGGAGGAGGGGGAGGAGGAGGGGGCGCCGCTGGGGAAGACGCCGTCGCCAGCAGGACTCCCTCGCGACGCGGCTTCGCCGGATCGGCCGGCTCTCTCGCCGGGCTCCGCTGCGCGGTCCGGCACGCGCGGTGCCACGAGGAGGTGAAGACCCTGGCCTGTCTCACCCGGAGAGGCAGGACACAGGCAGAAGATCAAGAGGGGGAAGAAGAAGAAGAAGAGAAAGAAGAAGAAGAAGAAGAAGAGAAAGAAGAAGAAGAAGAAGAAGAAGAAGAGAAAGAAGAAGAAGGAGAAGGAGAAGGCGGGACGGCGACAGGAGAAGAGAGGAGGACGACGGTGTGGGGGGGGAGCAGGAGGCGGAAGGAGCGCAGAGCTGGCGTCCGTGGAGCCACTGTCTAGCAGCGTCAACGGCCTACCCGAACAGCTACAGTGGATTCTGCGAGGGCTCCTTCGAAGCAGCCACTGTCGATGCAAGCCATCCCAGGGCTCACAAAGATCGGGGTGGAGACGACACCAGGCATGACGACGACGACGACGACGACGACGGCGAAAACGACGACGACGACGACGACGCGGGATCAGGAGAAGGACGAGGAGATGGAAGAGGACATGGAAATTCAAACGGTGATGGGGGTGGGAAGGGGGCGGCGTGGCATCGTGCAAAGGTCGTCAGGACGCCACCTCGGGGTGCCGTTTCGGCTGCCGCCGCAGCCGCTTGCGGCCCGCGTGGGCACTGCCAGCGGTGCCGCCTCGGCCCGACGGGGGTGGTTCCAAAGGACCCCATCCTCCAGCGCCTCCTCCAGCTCATCCTTCTCTCTTTCGTCCTCTTTCCTCCTCCTCCTCCTCCTCCTCCTCCTCCTCCTCCTTCTGTTCCTCCTACTCGTATTCCTCCTCCTCCTCCTCCGCCGCCGCCGCCTTCTCCTTCTCCTTCTCCTCCTCCTCCTCATCCTCCTCCTCCTCCTCCTCCTCCTGCTACTGATCCTATTCCTCCTCCTCCTCCTCCTCCTCCTCCTCTTCCTCCTCCTCCTTAGCATTAGCAGTGTTACTAGCAACGTTATCAACATTATTGGTACTATTACTGTTATTATTATATGTCGCCCTCTTCGTATTATTATTGTTTTCTTTTTCTGCGTATTACTAGCATTAGTAGGGTGATTCGCAGGGTTCTGAATAGCATCAATACTCTTATTTGCCCCGTGGGGTTATCAATATTATTAGTACGGATCTTCGTGTTATTATTATTAGTAGTATTAGTATTAGTATTAGTACTATTATCAGTATCATTATTATCATTATCATTATTAGTCTTATAATGATTATTATTAATAGTAGTATTATTATTGTTATTATTATCATCATTATTATTTTCAGTAATAATAGTAATATTGGTATTATAATTATTAATATTATTCTTATTATTATTAGTATTATTATTCGTTGTAGTATTATTATTATTAACATTACGAGTATTAGTATTATTATTAGTATCATTACTAGTATTATCATTTCTTGTCGCATTATTATTATTACTATTATCAGGTATGGTCGTATGTATCAGTTTCCGTATGCTTCCACTTGTTTCTTGCTACTAGTCTTAGCTATCCGGTTTTATCCCCCGTATATTCTGATTAATTATATTAGTACTAGTATTACTGGTAGTATTACTACTAATAATAGCATGGATCGTACTAGTATGCTTTGTTGCATTCTTCATAAGTTAAGTCTTACTACGATTAAGCATACTACTGTGTTGGAGATGCTTCGTTGTGTTGTTTGTAGATTCGTTTCTTGTTGTGATTTTATGATTACTATATATATATATATGTTCATCCTCCTTAGTATTCCTCTGACTCGCATGATGAACCTATTTCTTCTTCTGATTCTGCGCATTACTGATATGATGATCATTGTTCGTATTCTTCCTCCTCCTCCTCGTCCTCGTCCTCCTCCTCCTCTTTCTCCCCCTCCTCCCCCTCCTCATCATCCTCCTCCCCTCCCTCTCCTCCTCCTCCTCCCCCTCCTCCTCGTCCTAGTTATCCTCCTCCTCCTCCAGTTCTTCCTCCTCCTCCTCTTCCTCCCCCGCCTCCTCCTCCTCCCCCTCCTCCTCCTCATCATCATCATCACCAGCATCAACATCATCAACATCATCATCAGCATCATCATCACCATCATCATCACCACATCATCATCATCACCATCATCATCAGCAGCATCATCGTCAGCATCATAATCCCCCCCCGGGCATCCTCATCCCCCTCCTCCCTTTCCTCTGTTCCTCGGCATCCCTGCGAGGCGCAGCGCTCGAGCGCGTGATCCGACTGTTGTATGTTTACATGTGTATGTATATATATATATATATATATATATATATATATATATATACATACATACATACATACATACATACATACATACATACATACATACATACATACATACATGTGTGTATAAATGTGTATATATATGTGTGTATCTATATCACAATGCATTATCGCGTCTCGCCCGCAAACTCAGCGTCCTGCTGTTTCCACCAGGCAGAACTCTCCAACAGGCTCGCGTCTGGACGGCGGCCCCCTAAAGGCCCCGGAGGCGCCCCGAAGGCTCCAAGGGGCTCCCAAGAGCCCAACAGGCCCTCAAGAAGCCTCGGACGCGCCCCGAAGGCCCCAGGAGGCCCCGAAGCGCCCAAGAGGCCCTCAAGAAGCGCCCGAAATCCAATCGCATGCCTCCAAGAACCTTCGCGCGCACCCCCTGAAGCCCCCGGCCCGCGCGCCAGGCACGGCGGCGCGATTCCCAGCGAACGCGCCGCTGCGGGGGCCGGTGGAATGCGAAAGACCCCCACTGGGAAATATCCGAGACGCGGCCGACCCTTTCTCCACGCGCGGCGACCATCAAGAAGAGCGCCGCTGGCATCAGGGCGCACTGAGAAGCCGCGCGGCGCTCTCGCCCACGAGAGCGGCGACAGCTGCGCAGCTGGCAGACACGCTTGGAACCGCGAGGTCTCGCCTGGATGCGCGCGGCCCCCCGCTCCGCTTGATTTCCCGGGGGGGCCGCAGTAGCGGCAACGGCCGCGCGTTTCGCAGCCCCCCCCGGGGAGCCGCGAGGCTCCGAGGAAGGCCAACGGCTTGCCAAAGGCCCGCGACCGCGACAGGTCGTCGGCTGCCGCGCGCAGCTCCGTCGCCGAAAGCAGCTCGCAGCCCAGCCGCGCACCGCGTAGACAGGACGCCACGGCGCCATTGCAATAATCAGACGGCAAATCAAACCGCAGGTCCACCGCCGCTCGCGCCGGGGAAAGCACTGCGCGCCGAAGAGCGAGATTCGAGCGGCACCCCAGAAAAAATGAACTCAAAAATATTCATTTTACCGGCACCTCGCCGGCCCAGAACACGCCCGAGAACTCGCCCAGCGGCGCGCGCGCTCGCGGGCCGTCGGAACGCTCATCGCGACCTCGCCAGTTAAGAACCCACGCGCTGCCCCGAAGCGACGGCATCAAAAAAATGCTCGGCGCAACCGCCCTCCGCGCTCACCGCGCGCGGGGAAGCGACCGTCGTCGCCGGGGAGCGGACGTCGGCCGCGCCCGCGGACAATTGGCGAAGGCGCCAGGAGGTGGCCTCGAAAGCGCGGACGACGCGTTCGGATTTCGACGCCGCGGGCGGGTGTTTGGCGCAAGCAGTCCGCCCAGGCACACCCGCGTTCACGGCCAACGAGCTGATCCAGAGCCTTTTCCCTGTAGCCATCGCTGATCTGAACGGCAGCGATCAGGGGGCGGATCACCCACATCAGCACGCAACTTTCAAAACTGGATTCTGAAACGGTGCCAGTGCGCGCGGGCGCCCAGGGCACCGAAACGCGAGGCAAGCTGGAGCGGCGAGTCCCAACGACAGACGCAGTGACAGAGCGCCGAAGATCACGACGCAGCAAGGCCTTCCCGCGGGCGCTGGTGCCAGAGCGCGCGAGGGCCATGGTGGCCCGGCGGCGGCGAGGCAGGAGCCGAAGTCCCGCAGGCTGAAGGGCGAACCGAAAACCTCGGAGGCGTGAGCCGCGTGATTCCAAACCCCACCCCATCGTGGCCCTCTTCCATCCTGCAGCCCCCCCTGGCGCCCCACTTCCTGTCCAGGAAGCCGTTTTACAGCCACCCCGTCTGCCGATGCAAAAGCAACAAATTGTGTGGGCGTGTCGGATGTGTCGGTGTGTCCCAAGGATCAGCGCTGTGGGATGCCTGTTCTCTGCCTCACAGTTCCTCCTCATTTTCATCCTCGCCTTGCCCCACCATGCAGACGCCCCATCATCGGCCTCGCCCTCCGGAAAGCCTTCCGGAGGCCCACGAAAGTGGTGACCGTTGCGCAAATCCTCCTCCTCCTCCTCCTCCTCCTCCTCCTCCTCCTCCTCCTCCTCCTCCTCCTCCTCCTCCTCCTTCCTCCTCCTCCTCCTCCTCCTCCTCCTCCTCCTCCTCCTCCTCCTCCTCCTCCTCCTCCTCCCCTCCTCCTCCTCCTCCTCCTCCTCCTCCTCCTCTCCTCCTCCTCCTCCCTCCTCCTCCTCACTCTCCTCATCCTCCTCATCACATCATCATCATCATCATTCATCATCATCATCATATCATCAGCAGCATCATCATCATCATCATCATCATCATCATCATCATCATCATCATCATCCCCTCCCCTCCTCCTCCTCCTCCTTCCTCCTCTTCCTCATCCTCCTTCCCCCTCCTCCTCCTCCTCCTCCTCCTCCTCCTCATCATCATCATCATCATCATCATCATCATCGTCATCATCATCAGCATCAGCATCAGCATCATCATCATCAGCACCATCAGCACCATCATCATCATCAGCAGCATCACCATCATCTTTATCAGCAGCATCATCATCATCTCTCCTGGAACTCTGGAGCGTTCGATCGTTGTCCCGTGCAAGCACAGTAAGCTGGGTGATACTCCTGTTCCTGATCCTGCTCTTCCTCCTCCTCCTGCTCCTCCTCCTTCTCCTGCTCCTCCTCCTGTTCTGCTCATCCTCCTCTTCCTCCTCCTCCTCCTGCGTTCCCTCCTCCTCCTCCTCATTCACCATCCTCTGCATCATCAGCAGCATAATCCACATCAGCACCACCAGCAGCAGCAGCCTCAACATCACCAGCATCAGCAGCAGCATCATCAGCTTCATCAGCATCATCATCACAGTCGCCATCATCAGCATCATCGCCACCTGCATCAGCAGCATCATCATCATAACCAGCATCAGCAGCAGCATCATCATAATCAGCATCAGCATGATCACCATCATCAGCAGCACCAGCATCATCAGCAGCATCACCACCATCATCAGCAGCATCACCACCATCATCATCAGCAGTCTCACCGCACTCAACAACAACAACGACGACGACAACAACAACCACAACTACAACAACAACAACAACAACAACAACCACAACAACAACAACAACAACAACAACAACAACAACAACAACAACAACACCAACAGCAGCAGCAACAGCAGCAACACCAACAATGACGACGACGACAACAACACCACCATCAACAATAACCAGTATAAGACTGCTCGCTCGAACTTGCCCGCGTGTCATTCATAACGAGTTCCCCACACCCTTGATACCCGCCTTCTTTGTCTTCGACCACACCCCCTTTGGGGGATTCTTCTCTTTACGGAGGGCGGCGGGCTTAGACAGGTGGGCAAACCTGAACGGGCGGACAATCCTTCGTGGGCGTACATGTGCCCGTCATTGGAATTGGTGTAGGCCATGCAAAAAGAGGAGGGGGAGAACGAGGGAGAGTGGAAGGGAGGGGGAGGGACGAAGGAAGAGGGAAAACACCAGGAGAGAAGGAGCGAAGAGGGGGGCGGTTGATTAGAGGCAGAGAGAAAGAGAGAGACAAACAAGAGAGGTAGAGAAAGAGAGAGGGAGAGGGGAGAGAGAGAGAGAGATATAGGAAGAGGGAGGGAGGAGGCAGGAGAGGGGAGGGAGAAGGGAGGAGGGAGAGAAGGGAGAGGGGATAGGGCAGAGAGGCATAAGGATGAGGGAAGATAGGAGGGAGAGAGAAGGGAGGAGAGGAGGGAGGAGAGAGGAGGGAGAGGGAGGAGTAGCAAGAAGTCAAGAGCTTGAACGTTCGAGGAAGTCCTAGGCGAAAGCGCCGTTCCTGAAGGAAGTCTCGGGCGGGAGCCCACGACGGGTGGGCGATCCCCTGACGGGCGGGTCGGGCGGGTGGGACATTCAAGCGGGATGCCTGAGTATGGCAAGAGCGCGATTATTAAGTAAATTGTAACGGCGTCCTTGGCGCAGCGTGTTTCCAGAGCGTCGAAAGCGCGATTTCTGAATAAAGTGAATGGAAGGCACAGGCGAGAGCGCAATTCCTGCATAAAATGTGAAAGGTTGTCTGGCGGGAGCGGGGGTCTTGACTAAATTGCCAGGAAGTCTTGATTCAATTGCGAGGAAGTGTCAAGCGGGAGCGCCGTTCATGAGTAAATTGTGAGGGAGTCTCAGATGGGAGCGGGGGTCGTGACTCAATTGCGAGGAAGTCACAGGCGGGAGCACCGATCCTGAGTAAATTATGAGGAAGTCTCAGGAGCGGCGGTCCTGAGTAAATTTGGAGGAAATATCAGGCGGGAGCCGTTGTTGTTGTAATTCAGGGGGCCAGGGGCACAGTTTGAGCACCGAGACTCTCCCTGTCAAAAAACAGGGTGCGAGCGTAGAGGGGCACACTTTGATTGAGAAAAACAATATGCACCGGTGAGGGGGGATCAACAATAATTATTCCGAAATGAGAGTTAGCCAGCATCATCATCATCATCATCATCATCATCATCATCATCATCATCATCATCAGCATCATCATCATCAGAGCCCATGGAACTTGCGCCAATTGCGCAGGTGGCAGCACCGCAAGAGGAGCCGCCACATCTCGACTGGATGCCCCTGAGATCCCGTTCCACTGAGCCTGCAGGCAGCCCGCGAAAGCGGCGACATTGAGGCACTTGGCAGCCCCCCAGAAACGGCGAGGTCCCGAAGGTCTGCCGTGTGCCCCTGAGTACAAATGCAGACGTGGTCTCCGGGGAGGAGCTGGACGCCCTGAAAACCCCAATCCGCAGGACCTCCTTGGGGTCCGCGAAAGTGGCGACAGATGCGCACTTCGCAGCCTCCCCGGGGAGCCGCGAGGTCTCGCCAGGTCCCTTCCCCACTCCGCTGGACCTCCCAGGAGCCCACGAAAAGGGCGACGGTTGCGCACTTCGCAGCCTCCCCGGGGAGCCGCGAGGTCCCGGCTGGATGCGCGTGGCTCCCGGGAGCCCACAAAATTGGCGACAGTTGCGCACTTCTCAGCCTCCCAGAAGGCCGCGAGGTCCCGGCTGGATGTGCGTGGCCCCACACTCCGCTGGACCTCCCAGGAGCCATCGCAACCTCCCAGGGAACTGCGAGGTCCCGGCTGGATGCGCGTGGCCCCACACTTGGCTGGACCTCCGAGGAGCCCTCGGAAGTGGCGACAATGGCGCAGTTGGCCAGTTGGCAGCCCCCCATCAGGAAAGGTATGACCGAGTGAGGCAAGCAGGCAGGAGGTGGGAAGAGGGGGGGAGGGAAAGGGCGGGAGGTTGCGCGAGCAGTGCTCTACTCAAACGAAAACCAACGCAGGAGGGCTGGGGTAACAAAACAAAGCAAAACCAAAAAACATAGGACCAAAAGAGCAGACAGAATCCCACCCCAGCTCCAGCAGCGCCATCTCCGTCGCTATTCTCAACCTCCCCCTTCGCAGCCATGTCCTCGTCCTCAGCCCTCCTCCTCCTCCTCCTCCTCCTCCTCCTCCTCCTCCTCCTCCTCCTCCTCCTCCTCCTCCTCCTCCTCCTCCTCTCCCCCCTCCTTCTCCTCATAATCATCATCAGAAACCCAATCCTCATCCTTATCCAGATCTGGAGCCCTCCTCATCCTAATCATCATCATCGCCGTTATCATCACATCATCATCATCATCATCATCATCATCATCATCATCATCATCATCATCATCATCATCATCATCATCATCATCATCACCAACACTACCACAACCACCGTCAGCATCAGAATCGCCATCATCATCCACATCAGTATCATCATCATCATAATCACCACAATCATCAGCAGCGTCAGCATCATCATCATCACCATCGCCATCATCATCAACATCATCATCACCATCATCACCGTCACCATCACAACCTTCATCAAGATCGTCATGACTATCATCATCATCATCATCATCATCATCATCATTATCATCATCATGAACGGCATCGGCATCGGCATCATCATCTCTCGGCCTCACCATCACCATCACCATCATCATCACCATCACAATCAAAATCACCATCACTGCAATCATCATCACCACCACCACCATCACCACCATCACCATCATCATCAGCAGCAGCAATCAGCAACATCATCATCATCATCATCATCATCATCAGTATCAGTATCAGTATCATGATCACCAGCGGCATCACCAGCATATTCATCACCATCAGCACTAGCATCACCATCACCATCACCATAACCATCACCGTCATCATCACCATCGTCATCATCAGCAGCATCACCACCAGCATCACCATCGGCATCACAATCATCATCATCATCACTATCGTCATCATCACCACCACCATCAGCATCATTACCATCGCCTACATAACTATCACGGTCATCACAACCATCAATATCACCGTCATCATCACCACCATCACCATCATCACGATCACCATCACCATCACCATCATCATCACCATCAGCATAACTGTCTCCATCACAATCATCATCATCAGCAGCCTCATCAGATAATTCATCATCCTCAGCATCATTATCAGCATCCTCATCATCATTGTTACCATCGTCAGCATCAGCATCATCATCAGCATCATCATCATATCAGCATCATCACCACCATCATCAGCATAATTCTCGTCATTATCATCCTCATCGTCATCATCACCATCACCATCACCATCAGCATCACCGCCACCACCGATATCATCATCATTAGCATCATCATCACCACTGTCATCATCATCATCACCATCATCATCACATCACCATCATCACCATCACCATCGTCATCATCATCACGATCGTCATTACCATCACGATCACCATCACCATCACCATCAACATCAACATCATCATCAAGATGACCATCACAGTCGTCATCATCACCACCACCACCACCACCGTCGTCATGATCACCACCACCACCACCGTCGTCATCATCATCACCATCACCAACACGGTCATCATCACCATCACAACCACCATCAGCATCACCATCACCATCACCATCATTCTCGCCATCACCATCAACATGACCGGCATCAACATCATTGCCACCACCATCATCATCATCATCACCACCATCAGCACTATCATCATCATCACCACCACCACCACCACCATCGCCATCACCATCACCGTCAACACCACCACCACAACCACCATCATCATCATCATCATCATCATCATTACCATCATCATGATCATCACCATCACTAGCACCATCACCATCAGCATCATAATCAACATCACCAACACCATCACCATCATAATCAGCACCATCATCATCACCACCACCACCACCACCATCATCATCGTCATCATCATCATCATCAGCATCATCATCAGCAGCATCAGAATCATCGTCATCGTCATCACCATCACCATCACCATCACCGTCACCGTCATCATCATCATCAACACCACCACCATTATCAGTACAATCATCATGATGATCACCATCACCAACGCCATCACCATCAGGATCAGAATCAACATCACCACCACCATCACCATCATAATCAGCACCATCATCATCACCACCACCACCACCATCGTCATCGTCATCATCATCGGCATCATCATCATCAGCAGACATCATCATCATCATCAGCATCAGCATCAGCATCATCATCAGCAACATTATCATCATCATCACCATCATCATCACCATCACCATCACCGTCACAATCAGCATCGGCATCACAATCACCATCGCCATTGCCACCATCACCGTCAACCTCACCATCATCAGCATCGCCGCCATCATCATCACCATTCCTACCATTCCTATCATTACCATTACCGTCCATTCCCACCATTCCCACCACCACCGTAACCATTCCCATTCCCATTCCCATCATCAACATCACCATCGCCATCACCATTCCCACCATCACCATCACCATCCCCATCATTATCGTCATTACCATCACCATTCCCACCATTCCCACCATCACCATTCCCACCATTCTCACCATCACCATCACCATCACCATCACCATCACCGTCGTCGACATTCCCGTCATCACCATTCCCACCATCACCATCACCATTCCCACCATTCCCATCGTCGCAAGTCCCGCCATTCCCATCATCACCATTCCATTCACCGTTCCCACCATTCCCATCGTCACCATTCCCACCATCACCATCACCATCACCATCACCATCACCATTCCCACCACCACCATCACCCGCCATTCCTACCATCACCCGTCATCATTCCCACCACCACCCGCCACCATCCGTCACCATCATCCGCCGCCGCCTCGTGCCGCCGTTGGCTCGTGGACGGCGGGCCCTGCGACACCGCGGGCCGGTGCAGGCGCGCGCGGGCGGCATCCTCCGCCGCCTCACGCCCGCGAGCGGCGGGGGGGGGGGGAAAGGGCTGACGAGGGCTGAGGAGGAGGGCTGAAGAAGAGGGGAGCTGAGGAGGACAGAGGGCTGAGGAGGAGGAGGAGGGCGGCGGAGGAGGAGAAGGGCTAAGGAAGAAGGCGAGGGATGAGGGGGAGGAGGAGGAGGAGGAGGAGGAGGAGGGGAGGAGGAGGAGGAGGAGGAGGAGGAGGAGGAGAGGGGGGGAGGAAGGGAGGGGGAGAGGAGAGAGGAGAGGAGGGGAGGAGGAGGAGAGGAGGGCTAGGAGGGGGAGGAGGAGGAGGAGGCTGAGAAGGAGAGGAGCTGAGGAGGAGGATGAGGAGGAGGAGGGCTGAGGAAGAGGAGGAGGGCTGAGCAAAAGGGGGCGGCTGAGGAGGAGAAGGAGATGGCTGAGGAAGAGGCGGAGGAGGGCTGAGGAAGAGGAGGGCTGGGGAAGAGGAGGAGGGCTGAGTAAGAGGAGGAGGGATCAGGAAGAGGTAAAGGGCTAAGGAAGACGAGGAGGGCTGAGGAAGAGGAAGAGGATGGGGAAGAGCCTGGGCAGCCCAGAAGGGTGTCCAGGTAGAAGGAGGTGGTGGTAGGAAGTTTGCAGGTACTGGAAACCGCCGACCCTGTCGGCGTGCGTGAGTCGTTTTCCGTTTGGGTCGCCGTCGTCACCCTCGCCGCCCCCCGCCCCGTTCTCCTGGACTCCTCCTCCTCCTCCCTCCTCCTCCTCTCCTCCTCCCCTCCTCCTCCTCCTCCTCCCCCTCCCCCTTCCCCCTCCCCCTCCCCTCCCCCCTCCTACCTCTCCTCCTCCACTCCTACTGCCCCCTCCTCCTCCTCCTCCGCCTCCTCCTCCTCCTCCTCCTCCTCCACCCCTCCTCCTCCTCCCCTCCTCTCCTCCTCCCTCCTCCTCCTCCGCCTCCTCCTCCTCCTCCCTCTCCTTCTCCTGCTCCTGGTCCTCTTCCTCCTCATCCTCCTCCTCCTCCCCGTTCTCTTCCTCCTCCTCAGCAGCAGCAGCATCAACATCAGCACCAGCAACAGCGTCAGCCCAGCATCAGCATCAGCATCATCATCATCATCATCATCATCATCATCATCATCATCATCATCATCATCATCATCATCATCATCATCATCATCATCGGCAGCAGCAGCATCATCAACAGCAGCATCATCATATTAATCAGCATCAGCATCAGCATCATCAGCATCATCCTCATCATCAGCATCATCCTAATCAGCATCATCAGCATCAGCATCATCATCAGCGTCATCAGCATCGTCAGCATCATCAGCATCATTTTCGTCATCACAATTATGAGCGTCAGCATCAGCATCTGCAGAATCATCAGCATCGGCATCATCATCGTCAGCAGCATCATAATCAGCAGCACCATCTGAATGGGCATCAGCATCAGCATCGGCAGCGGCATCACCATCAGAATCAGCATCATCATCATCATCAGCAGCATCATCATCATCATCATCATCAGCATCATCATCAGCATCATCAGCATCATCACAATCATCATCATCAACAGCAGCAACAGCAGCCGTATCACCGTCAGCGTCATCAATGCCAGCATCATCATCATCATCACCAGCATCAGCATCAGCAGCTTCATCATCGTCATCAGCATCATCATCATCATCCTCATCATCATCATCATCAACAGCATCATCATAGTCATAATCAGCATCGTCAAGGTCGAGATTATTAGTAGCATCATCATCAACAGCATCAGCATCAACATCATCATCAGCAGCATGACCATCAGCATCACCGTCAGCATGACCCTCATCATCAGCAGCAGAATCGTCATTATCATCGTGAGCGTCAGCAGCAGCATCAGAATCAGCAGCATCACGATCATCATCAGTCTCATCATCATCAGCAGCATCACAGCACCACAGCATCACCATCAGCAACAGCATCAGCATCAGCACCATCATCATCAGCATCATCATTATCATCATCATCATCATCATCAGCATCATCGTCATCATGATCATCATCATCAGCATCAGCATCACCATCATCACCACCACAACCATCATCATCAGCAGCATCATCATTGCCATCATCATCATCATCATCATCATCATCATCATCATCAAAATCATCCTTATCGGGAGCATCATCCGCATCGTCATCAACATCACCATCATCACCATCAGCACCACATCATCATCATCACCATCATCGTCTGCATCGCCAACATAATCATCATCAGCGGCAGCATCATAATTAGCTTATTCGTCACCATCAGCCTTGGCATAATCGTCATCATCAGCGTCAGCATCAGCATTACCATCATTATCAGTATCATCATAATCAGCATCAGTAGCATCAGCATCACCATCATCATCACCATCAGTATCAGCATCATGTTCATCGTCATCGTCATCATCATAATCGGCATTATCATCAGCAGCATCATCAGCATCATCATCATCAGCACCCGCATCAGCATCATCATCATCATCATCGTCTGCATGATCATCATCAGCAGCAGCCCCAGCATCAGCAGCAGCATGAGCATCACCAAAATTAGCATCGTAATCATCCTCAGTAGCGTTATCAGCATCATCAACTGCATCATCAGCATCATCATCATCATCAGCCGCATCATCACCACCATCATCGTCAGCATCATCATCAGCATCGTCAGCAGCATCACCATATATCATCATCAGCAGTGTCAGCATCATGTCCATCATCATCACCAGCAATAGCATCAGCATCATAATCAGCATCAGCATCATCATAGCATCATCATTGGCATTACCATCAGCATCACCCGCAGCCTCAACATCATCAGCACCACCATCATTATCATCAGCATCGTCATCATCACTGTCGTCAGCCTCATCGTCATCATCGTCAGCATCACCATCGTCATCATCATCCGCATCCTCATCATCATCCGCATCAGCATAATCAGCAGCAGCAGCATCAGCATCAGCATGAGCATCATCATCAGTATCATCAGCATCAGCATCATCATCAGCATCACCATCAGTATTACCAACTGCATCATCATCAGCATCATCGCCACCATCATCGTCAGCATCAGCATCAGCATCATCCGCATCATCAACGTACATCATCATCAGCCGTATCAGCATCATGTTCCCCATCATCATCAGCACCAGCATCAGCATCATCATCATCATCGCCAGGATCAGCATCAGCATCATATAATAAGCAGCAGCATGAGCATCAGCATCAGAAGCAGCAGCATCATCAGTAGAATACTCATCATCATGTGCATCAGCACTATCATCAGCATCATCATCATCATCGTCATCATCATCATTATCAACATCGGAATCGTCATCATCATAGTCATCGTCGTCATCATCAGCATCATCAGCATCAGCATCATCCTCGCCAGCATCAGCAAGCATCATGAGCATCAGCATCAGCATCATCATCATCATCTCCGTCATCATAAGCATCAGCATCAACAACAGAAGCATCAGTATCACAATCATCATTGACATCAGAATCATCAACTACATCAGCAATCATCAATCACCATCAGCATCGTCATCATCACCACCATCAGCGTCAGCATCAGCATCACCATCATCAGCAGCAAAATTAACACCATAATCACCACCATCCTCACAGTCATCATCACTTGCAGAAAATCATCAGCATCATCAAGGTCATCGTCGTCGTCATAATCATCATTATCATCGTCAGCATCAGCATCACCATCGTCATCGTCATCGTCATCATCACCACTGGCATCATAATCATCATCAGCATCATCATCAGCAGCACCATCAGCAACGGCATAATCATCATCATCACCACCACCAGCATCATCATCATTGACATCATCATGGTCATCATCATCGTGAGCAGCATCATCATCACCAGCATCAGCATCAGCAGCATCATCATCGTCATCAGCATCATCATCATCATCATCCTCATCATCATCATCATCATCATCATCATCATCAACAGCATCATCATAGTCATAATCAACATCGTCAAGGTCGAGATTATTAGTAGCATCATCATCAACAGCATCAGCATCAACATCATCATCAGCAGCATGACCATCAGCATCACCGTCAGCATGACCCTCATCATCAGCAGCAGAATCGTCATTATCATCGTGAGCGTCAGCAGCAGCATCAGAATCAGCAGCATCACGATCATCATCAGTCTCATCATCATCAGCAGCATCACAGCACCACAGCATCACCATCAGCAACAGCATCAGCATCAGCACCATCATCATCAGCATCATCATTATCATCATCATCATCATCATCAGCATCATCGTCATCATGATCATCATCATCAGCATCAGCATCACCATCATCACCACCACAACCATCATCATCAGCAGCATCATCATTGCCATCATCATCATCATCATCATCATCATCATCATCATCAAAATCATCCTTATCGGGAGCATCATCCGCATCGTCATCAACATCACCATCATCACCATCAGCACCACATCATCATCATCACCATCATCGTCTGCATCGCCAACATAATCATCATCAGCGGCAGCATCATAATTAGCTTATTCGTCACCATCAGCCTTGGCATAATCGTCATCATCAGCGTCAGCATCAGCATTACCATCATTATCAGTATCATCATAATCAGCATCAGTAGCATCAGCATCACCATCATCATCACCATCAGTATCAGCATCATGTTCATCGTCATCGTCATCATCATAATCGGCATTATCATCAGCAGCATCATCAGCATCATCATCATCAGCACCCGCATCAGCATCATCATCATCATCATCGTCTGCATGATCATCATCAGCAGCAGCCCCAGCATCAGCAGCAGCATGAGCATCACCAAAATTAGCATCGTAATCATCCTCAGTAGCGTTATCAGCATCATCAACTGCATCATCAGCATCATCATCATCATCATCAGCCGCATCATCACCACCATCATCGTCAGCATCATCATCAGCATCGTCAGCAGCATCACCATATATCATCATCAGCAGTGTCAGCATCATGTCCATCATCATCACCAGCACTAGCATCAGCATCATAATCAGCATCAGCATCATCATAGCATCATCATTGGCATTACCATCAGCATCACCCGCAGCCTCAACATCATCAGCACCACCATCATTATCATCAGCATCGTCATCATCACTGTTGTCCTCTTCAGCGTCAGCCTCATCGTCATCATCGTCAGCATCACCATCGTCATCATCATCCGCATCCTCATCATCATCCGCATCAGCATAATCAGCAGCAGCAGCATCAGCATCAGCATGAGCATCATCATCAGTATCATCAGCATCAGCATCATCATCAGCATCACCATCAGTATTACCAACTGCATCATCATCAGCATCATCGCCACCATCATCGTCAGCATCAGCATCAGCATCATCCGCATCATCAACGTACATCATCATCAGCCGTATCAGCATCATGTTCCCCATCATCATCAGCACCAGCATCAGCATCATCATCATCATCGCCAGGATCAGCATCAGCATCATATAATAAGCAGCAGCATGAGCATCAGCATCAGAAGCAGCAGCATCATCAGTAGAATACTCATCATCATGTGCATCAGCACTATCATCAGCATCATCATCATCATCGTCATCATCATCATCATTATCTACATCAGGATCATCAGCAGCATAGCATCGTCGTCATCATCAGCATCAGCAGCAGCAGCATCATCCTCGCCAGCAGCAGCAGCAGTCATGAGATCAGCCGCATCAGCATACAGCATCATCATCATCATCCGTCATCATAAGCATCAGCACAACAATCAGAAGCATCATATGCACATCATCATTGACATCAGAATCATCAACGACAGCAGCAAGCATCATACGAACAACAGCGTCATCATCACCACCATCAGCGTCAGCATCAGCATCACCATCATCAGCAGCAAAATTAACACCATAATCACCACCATCCTCACAGTCATCATCACTTGCAGAAAATCATCAGCATCATCAAGGTCATCGTCGTCGTCAGAATCATCATTATCATCGTCAGCATCAGCATCACCATCGTCATCGTCATCGTCATCATCACCACTGGCATCATAATCATCATCAGCATCATCATCAGCATCAGCATCAGCAACGGCATCATCATCATCATCATCACCACCACCAGCATCATCATCATTGACATCATCATGGTCATCATCATCGTGAGCAGCATCATCATCAGTAGCACCATCTGCATCTACCATCATCCAAACAGCATCAACATCAGCATCATCATCCTCATCATCAACATCATCATCGACATCGTCATACCGTCATCATCAACATCGTCGGCGACGTCGCCATCCTCAATATCATCAGCATCATCGTCATCGTTATCATCATCAGCATCATCAGCATCATCAGTAGCACTATCATCATCGTCAGCATCATCCTCATCATCGCCAGCATCATCAGCATCATCAGCATCATCGCTACCATCATCTTCATCAGCATCAGCATCATCATCAGCATAATCAACACTAACATCATCATCATCATCATCATCATCTGCATCAGCATCAGCATCAGCATCATCAGCATCTTCAGAAGCAGCAGCTTCATCAGCATCAGAATCAGCATCAGCATTAGCATCATCGTCATCATCAGCATCATCACCATCATCATCAGCATCAGCATCAGCATTAGCATCATCGTCAGCATCATCATCAGTATCGTCATCAGCATCAGCAGACATATCATCGTAATCAGCATCACCATCGGCACCGTCATCACCATCAGCATCATCGTCATCATCTTCAGCATCAGCATGGGCATCATCATCATCATCAGCATCACCAGCAGCAGCATCATCGTCAGCATCAGCAGTTGCACTAGCATCAGCATCAGCATCATCAGCAGCATAATCATCATCATGAGCATCATCAGCATCAACATCAGCATCAACATCAGCATCAGCATCATTATCATCATGATTAGCATCATCATCAGCAGCAGCCTCAGCATCAGCATCAGCAGCAATATCATCATCATCCTCATCATCATCACCATCCACATCAGCATCAGCATCAGCATCAGCATTATTATCAGCATCATCAGCATCAGCATCAGCATCAGCATCAGCAGCAGCAGCAGCAGCAGCACCATCATCATCATCATCATCATCATCATCATCATCATCATCATCATCATCATCATCATCAGCATCCTCGTTCTAATTACTCCTATCATCCTCATTTGGCATACCAGCCAGACGGACATCAAAGAAAGTCGTAGCTCATTCGCAGGAGCGCCCTTCCCTTTCATGCCTTCGCTGCCGAAGGGGGGGGGGTCCTGGGGAGGGTCCTGGGGGGGTCGAGGGGGGGGGGTCCTGGGGAGGATCCTGGGGGGGCAGCCCGAAGAGGGGGTCCCGGGGGAGAGATCCCGGGGAGGGGGGGCCCCAGGGGGCGTGACCTCCCCTGGCCCCCCCGGGGGCCCCCCCTGTGGACTCGGGTTACGTCGGGCGTGTCCCCCTTACAGGGGAATTTCCGTTGGAAAAAAAAGGCAAAGCAAAGAAAAAAAAAAAAACACTCCTAAAATAGTCCCCAGACTAACTCTTGGAGCATTTTTTGACTTTTTTGGGGGCATTTTTTATTTATCGTCGAGAACCCCCTGCCAGGGGGACAGGGGGGACCGGGGGGCTGTCCCCCCGCCGCCCCCCCGAGGACGAGGGGACCACCACTGCTCCGGGACCACCCCCACCAGGGAGGCACTCCCTCCTCGATCCCATCTGCTGCTGCGGGGTCCTACCTCCTCCTCCTCCTCCTCCTCCTCCTCCTCCTCCTCCTCCTCTTCCTCCTCCTCATCATCATCAGCATCATCATCAGCAGCATCAGCATCATCATCATCAGCATCAGCAGCATCATCAGCATCAGCATCATCATCAGCATCCCACCAGGGAGGCACTCCCTCCTCGATCCCATCTGCTGCTGCGGGGTCCTACGTGACTTCCCGCGTGCATCCGAGAAGCCTCAAGTCCGCTCCGAGGCGGCGCCAAGCGACAATACCTCACGGGCCCGCGCAACAGCGACAGCGCCCTTCCGCAGGTTGTTGCTACATATGCCTGCAAATGGCCTCGGGACAAGACAAAGAGATGGTACAGACGGCAGACAGGCGCATCGGATGTTCTTCGAAGACCTCAGCAGCTCATCTATGACAGTAGTCGCATCAATGTCGCACATGGCATAGGGTGTGTCGTGCGGCGCTGCACGCGCGTTGCAGTTTTAATGCGCGGAGCATGTTCAAAATGTGGCTTTCGCATTCAGCGCCGCGCAATCTCATTCTAACAAAAGAACAACAGTTTCAATGATGGAGGGCAGCTCCTTTTCAAAATGCGGCTCTCGCCTCAGCGCCGCGCACATTCGTCGTTGAAAGTTGACAGCAGATGTAAGGATTCGCATAGTCAGAGTCCCAGGAATGCAGTTGTGGCAAGATTTAGGGCTGCCAGGACGCTACAATCAAGTTGATGCGCGGTGCTGAAATCCCGAGTGCCGTTCTGGCACGAGTTAGGGTTGTCAGGGCACGCCAGTCTTGTTAACTCGCGGCGAGGGCATCCCAAGAATTGCGTTTGCCGCAAATAATGACTCTCAGCCGGTTGCCTTCCAATCGAGCACTCCCCCCAACAAGACAAATTCCTGCAGGAACCTTTGGAAGGGGCTGGGAGTGAGCATGTCTTGAAACATAGTTGAAGATTCTTGGGTATACACTGGTCCTGATCATCTTCCAACTCCTCCTTCTCCTCCTCCCCCTCCTCCTCCTCCTCTTCCTCCTCCTCCTATTCCTCCTCCTCTTCCTACTCCAACTCCTCCTCCTCCTCCTCCTCCTCCTCCTCCTCCTCCTCCTCCTAAGCCTCCTCCTCCTCCTCCTCCTCCTCCTC
>CAUYUJ010008597.1:0-39149 GCA_963575745.1 Prorocentrum cordatum | reverse complement strand
CCCCCCTTGCTCAGGCGGGGCCTCCCTGGAGGGGTGGGAGGGGCACGAAACCATGTAAATCATATGGTTTTCGGATGCCCTCCTCGCTCAGGCGGTGCCTCACTGGAGAGGTGGGAGGGGCGCGAAACCATGTAAATCGCATGGTTTTCGGATGCCCTCCTCGCTCAGGCGGGGCCTCCCTGCAGGGGTGGGAGGGGCACGAAACCATGAAAATAGTATGGTTTTCGGAAACCCTCCTCGCTCAGGCGGGGCCTCCCTGCAGGGGTGGGAGGGGCGCGAAACCATGTAAATAGTATAGTTTTCAGATGCCCTCCTCGCTCAGGCGGGGCCTCCCTGGAGAGGTGGGAGGGGCACGAAACCATGTAAATATTATGTTTTTCCGATACCCTCCTCGCTCAGGCGGGGCCTTCCTGGAGGTGTGGGAGGGGCACGAAACCATGTAAATCATATGGTTTTGCCTCCCTGGAGAGGTGGGATGGGGCACGAAACAATGTGAATAGTATGGTTTTCGGATACCCTCCTCGCTCAGGCGGGGCCTCCGTGGAGGTGTGGGAGGGGCACGAAACCATGTAAATAATATGGTTTTGCATCCCTGGAGAGGTGGGATGGGGCACGAAACCATGTAAACAGCATGGTTTTCGAATACCCCCCTCGCTCAGGCAGGGCCCCCCTGCAGGGGTGGGAGGGGCACGACACCATATAAATAATATCGTTTTCGAATACCCCCCTCGCTCAGGCGGGGCCTCCCTGGAGAGGTGGGAGAGGCGCGAAACCATGTAAATAGTATGGTTTTCGGATGCGCTCCTCGCTCAGGCGGGGCCTCCCTGGAGGGGTGGGAGGGGCGCGAAACCATGTGAATAGTATGGTTTTCCGATGCCCTTCTCGCTCAGGCGGGGCCTCCCTGGAGGGGTGGGAGGGGCACGAAACCAAGTCAGTAGTATGGTTTTCGGTATGGAGTGGTATGGAATGGTATGGTAGGTATGGTATGGTACGGTATGGTATGATCTGGTATGGTATGGTACTGGAGGTATGGTATGGTATGGTACGGTGTGGCATTGGTGTGATATGGTATGGTATGCTATGGTACGCCATGGTATGGTATGGTACGGTATGGTACGTATGGTGTGGTATGGTATGGTATTGTATGTGTGGTAGGAACTATGGTATGGCATGGTGTGTGCGGTAGGAATAATATTGCGCTGTGTGGAAGATGGAGCGGGGGGCGGGTGGGAAGGAGAGGGTGTTCTGGGAAAACAAGAACCCCACTCAGGATGTGGGGAAGAAAAAGGCCGATGCCAATGATGAAGAAGAGTACATATTCCAGTGTGCCATGTCGTTCTCCCCAGTCGACCCGCGCAAGTGCGCGCAGAAGAGCGCGGCGTTGCAGGCTCGGAAAGACGAGGCCAAGAAGGAGGGGGCGACGCCCGCGGCCAAGGCCAAGAAGGCGGAGACGGAAAACACGCGGCATAAAGCCGCGAAGAAGGGCAGGCCCGCAGCAGCGCCGCCATTCGACGAGGTGGGCAGGGAGAGGGCTATGGGACGCGAAGCTGATTGATACGGAGTGGGCGGACGGGGAGGGGGGGGGGCAGGATGATATCAAGAATATGTGGAAGCGCGAGCGCAGCAAGATCTGGCGCGCAGAGCGCTAGAAGCTCTTGGCCGAGGGCCGCGCCGACTGCCAGGCGCGTTTTTTTCGAAAGGGCACGTACATTTATACACAACGGTGTATATATATAGTGTGTTTATATGTATGTTTTATACATATATCCACATATCGTGTGCATGATTTAATGCATTACATTGGCGCGTGCACACAGCGCCCCGGCAGAAGACGACTGCCGTTGCGGGCAAAGATCGCAGCAGGCGCGGCTTGCGCCGGGAGGAAGAAGTCATTTTTCGAGGAGCACGGCAAGAAGTGATCTGTAAGGACGGATAGGAGATGTCGCCGGGGCGCCATGATACAATTACGAGTATGGTGCGATCGGCTTGATCCTGCGTGTTAGGTGCGGCAATTACTCTTCCGTGCACTAGGCATGCGAACTCAGGCGCGTAGAGCGAACGGGAACACATGCGTGCGGGGAGTCATCAGGCGTTGCGCCATGCCGCAGGCTACGGGGATTAGGAAGGCAGAAAACGCCCTCGCTCCTCATCTTCCCCGTTCTCATCCTAGTCCCCTTCCTCATCCTATATCCTTCCTCTCCTGATCGCGTTTTGTTGTCATTATTGTTTGTTGGCATTGCGATTGCCATTCTTATTGCGTGTCATCATCATCAGGGCCATCATGAATACCCTCGCTAATGTTATGCCATCCGTCTCAGCAGTGCAAAAGAATTGTCATTATTGCTATCGTTGCGTCTCCCTGTCGCTCTTCTCCGACCGTCGTTCTCTCCCCGTGGGCGCCGCCCCTGCAATGCGCCCATTCCTGACAGTGGAGGGCGCGCGCCTTCGTGGCAGATGAGGGTGGGGGTGAGGCGCGTTTCCAGGCACTTCCTTACAGAGGAGGCACCCATCTCCCCGTCGTCGTGCTGCGCGCTATTCCAGAGGCAGCCGTCTCGGCCCAAGCCTCTCGGCGCTCGAGAACCTGCGTCTTCCGGGCGCGGCCGCTCGCGCAGCCATGCCCGCTTCCACGGCGCTCCTGGCGCGCGCGGCGCGGCTCTTCTCCCAGCGCGGCCAGGGCGCGTTGGTGGGCAGAGTTTCCGGGCCCCCCTGCTTTGGGAAGGCCCCCGAGGCGCGTGCGCATGCAGGCCCAGAGGCTCCATGGCGGGTTTAGAGAACCACTCAGACGCGCAATGGAAACCTCCAGAGTTGCCATCGCACAGCCACGAATTCCCCCCCCCCTCTTATATATATATATATATATATATATATATATATATAATATTATAATCTTTCATAGAAAAAGAGAGGAAGTGACGAGGGGGGGGGGGGGGGGGGGGGGGGGATGGGGGGATAAATATTAGAGGGGAAAAAACCATAAGCTCCCCCAGGCAATGATGGCGGCGCCAGCAGGCGGCGGCGGCGGCCCCCCAGGCCGCGGCGGCGGCTTCCGCGCCCGGAGCGGCGGCCGCCCGATCGACGCCGACGAAGAGGAGGAGGGCGAGGGCGAGGAAGAGGAGGAGGAGGAGGAGGAGGGCCCACCGATCGCGGCCATGCCGAGGGGGCTGCTAGCCACGCCGAGGAGGTGCTACAATTGCAAGCAGATGACGTTCCTCGGCCATGGCATTTGCGCGCCCGACCAACGCCAGCAGAGAGCCCGCACCACCTGGGCGCAGGCGAAGCTCCCGCAGCCGCCCCCCCCCAAAAAAAAAAACGAATAAATAATTGGAGCATCCGAGAGGAAGAAGGACGAGCGGGCTCCTCAGCGCGCCCCCATCGGCGGCGCCCTGTCAGAGGGGGCCGCGGCACGTCGCGTGACCTTTTGCGTTGGATTGTATGTCTTCAAGAAATCGCTTGTGGCTTCCTCCCAGAGGAGGCCGCGAGGGGACGCAGAAGTGGTCGCTTTGTCTAGTGGCTTCCTGGCAGAGGAGATATTGCAAGTGCCCCGCGTGCTTCAGCTGCGCGCAGCTCACGGCTGACGCGAACATGAGCCACGAGCTGGGCAGAAACAACAGGGGTAGCCCGACGATCGTTCACGGCTCTGCGCAAGGCGTGGTCCCATTCATCTCTGACTTGGAACCGCAAGCTCCGCAGTTATGCTTCCATCGTCGAATCGAAGCTGCTGCGCGGGCTCAGCAGCGCGTGCTTCACGAAAGCGCAGCTGCGTCTTCTCGACGGATTTCAAAACAGATGCTTGCGCGCGATCATCGGGGTGAAGCCGTCGTACCTATCGCGCATTTCCAACCGGGACGTCCTTACGAGAGCAGGATATGAGGCGGCCAGCACACATTTATCGTTCAGACAGCTATAACTTGTCGGCCAAGTGCTTCGCGCCGATCCTGCCCATCCACTCTAAGACTGTTCTTTCGCCGCCGGCACGAGGCCGGCCACGGAGAGGCACGCGAGGCGAGTGGGCCGCCCGCGCAAGGAGCTCGTTCCGTAAATCTGCACGAACGAGATGGGCACGGAAAGAATGGGCACGATTCCCAACAGCAGTTCTTGTTCATTTTGAACAGGCCTCGCAGTCCACGCCGCCGCGGCCTGTGTCCATTGGAGACAGGAGGCCGCCTGCCCAACAGCGGCCGCTGTTGGTTTGGGACAACATTTGTCGTTGGGCATCGTACCCATTTTTTCGGCACCTATGTCGGGCGCCCAAAGTTAATGTCCAAGCACGCAGCGCGCATCGTCGGCAGCACGACAGCAGCGGCGCAGGCAGCCTGCACCCCGGCGGTCTGGGAGCGCCGATGCCGACAGCGCGTTTTCCATTAGAGCCACGCGCGCGCCCAGCCAGCTGGTCCTGTGCGCCCCTTCTTCCTGCCTTGCCCCGTCTTCGGCTCTCGCCCCTTCTCCCTCCTCTCTCTCTCCGCGTCCTTCCCCCTTGCCTTTGTGTTTCCTTGCCTTGTGTCTGGTGTGCTCCCCCTCAGTCTCCTCGCCTGGCCCCCCCTCCTTTCCCCGTCTCCTCGTCTGTCCGTCCGTCGGCCCGGTCTGTCCTTTCCTGTCGTCCTCCCTCGCCCTCTGCCCCGCTCGCCCCTCGACTCCTCGCTTTCCCTTCCGCCCCGGTTCCTTGCCATGCCCGCGTATCTTTGTCGGCCCGCCCTGCTGTCCGAATAAGAGCGCGCTGTTTTTCCACCTGTGCTCGCGCCCACGCGCCGCTTGGCGCGCGGCTTGTCTGTCTGTCTGTCTGTCTGTCTGGCAGAGGAGGCCACGGAGGGGGCGCGTGAGGCTTATGTGTGGCGACGTATGTTTTACGTTTCCTCGCTGCATTTGATCGCGTGTTTTGTTGTGGGATTGTTCGAGGTTCGATTGCGTTCGCGCCAAGGTGGCGGCAGCGCAAGAAGGAGAGGGGCAAGGAGGGCGGCGGTTTCATGGCCGCGCGTCGCGCGGAAGGGGCAGCAGCGGCGATCTCGATGTTCCCGCCAGAGCCACCAGCGCCACCAGGGCCACCAGAGCCACCAGCAGCACCCGCAGCGGGGGGCGCGGCAGAAGCAGGCACAGCAGCAGACGCAGCAGACCCGCCGGGGGGCACGGCAGGAGCAGGCGCAACAGCAGCCGCAGCAGGAGAAGACGCAGCAGCACCCGCAGCAGCAGAAGTTGCAACAGCACCCACAGCAGAAGAAGGCGCGGCGGCGCCAGCATAACCAGCAGCTGAGGGAGGAGGCACCGCTGCAGCTGCAGCACCTGCACAACCAGCTGCTGGAGAAGCACAGGCAGCAGCACCAGGTGGAGGACCGGCACCGCCACCTGAGGCGCCATCGTCATCAGACAACGGCACCAGCGACGATGTGCGAAGCCCGAGCTGCGAGATGGTGACGTGGGCGATGCAGCCGAAGTGGGCCCCCCACGTGAAGGCGAAGCTGGAGAAGACGGGTGCGCTGCAGAGGTCGATTCCAAACAAGCCCATGGCGAAGGGGGAGGGCGCCGACAGCGAGGGCGAGACCCCTGGTGCGGCGAGTAGCTTGGCGCGGCCTGTTGACGCAGAGACGCCATCAGCAGCAGCAGAGGCAGCTGCAGCAGCAGCAGACGCAGCAGCGCCATCAGCAGAAGGCGCAGCAGCAACAACAGCGCCACCAGCAACACCCGCAGGAGGAGAAGGCGCAGCAACAGCGCCACCAGCAGCACCCGCAGGAGGAGAAGGCGCAGCAGCAGCGCCACCAGCAGCACCCGCAGGAGGAGAAGGCGCAGCAGCAGCAACAGCGCCACCAGCAGCCATCGCACGAGGGAACGGCGCAGCAGCAGCAACATCGCCACCAGCAGCCACCGCAGCAGGGGCACCGCCGCCGCCAAAGGCTGCGCCCAAGCCGCGCCCCAGCACTGAGGGGGGCGCGATGCGCGGGCGCAGCGCCAAGCAACCGCGGCGCAAGTGATCGGCGCCAAGTAAAATCTGCCCCTCACTTTGGAACCCTGGGACATGCCCGTTCCTGCCAAAGGGCCACGGAGCAGAAAGGGTAACGCGAGGATGAGAAGGCAAATTTGGTGGGGGAAGAGGAGGGGGGGAGGGGGGGGGGATGAAGATGACGACGGGGATGAGGAGGATATAGCGAGGGGGGGGAGGAGGAGGAGGAGGAGGAGGAGGAGGAGGAGGAGGAGGAGGAGGAGGAGGTGATGAGGGGGATGGGGAGGGTGAAGAGTGGGGTTCCTCCTCTGGCCCCCTGTGTCAGGAAGCCGCCATCGTGATCCGCAGGCCGTTTGGTTCGATAAAGAACCCAGTTTTCGTGCCCCCCCGGGCGCCTCCAGCCCGACGCCCAGCCCGTCGCTCAGCCCCTCGCCATGGCCGACGTCTCGATGGACCCCGTCGCAGAGACCGACGCCGTCCAGGAGGCCAGCCCGTCTCCGAAGGTTGCGTGGCTCATCGAGCACGAGAAGGAGAAGATCTGGAAGCAGTGCCCCCAGGAGCTCGCAGTCTCGGTGGAGCAGGCAAACATGCACACACACACTCACCCACACAACAATACATATACACACACGCGCACACACACGCGCACGTATTTATACCAGCGAAGCAACTTAACAGCGATGTGTAGGAGCATACCTGTAAGCATTCCCATTAAGATTCAGATGGGAACCCTGTTGTAGAATTCTGTTGTTCTCGCAGTCGTAATCGCATTCGCAATGGCAGTCGCAGTGGCAACGGCAGTCGCAGTCTCAGCCTCAGCCTCAGCCTGCTTCAGCCTCAGCCTCAGCCTGCCTCTGCCTCAGCCTGCCTCAGCCTCAGCCTCAGCCTGCTTCAGCCTCAACAGCAGTCTGCCTTCAGCCTCGGCCTCAGCCTCAGGCGGCCTCAGCCCCACCCTGCATCAGCCTCAGCCTCAGCAACAGCTTGCCTCAGCATCAGCCTGCCTCAGCCTCAGCCACAGCCTGCCTCAGCATCAGCCTCAGCCTGCTTCAGCCTCAGCCTCAGTCTGCCTTCAGCCTCGGCCTCAGCCTCAGCCTGCCTCAGCCTCAGCCTGCATCAGCCTCAGCCTCAGCCTCAGCCTGCCTCAGCCTCAGCCTGCCTCAGCCTCAGCCTCAGCCTGCTTCAGCCTCAGCCTCAGTCTGCCTTCAGCCTCAGCCTCAGCCTCAGCCTGCCGCAGCCTCAGCCTGCATGAGCCTCAGCCGCAGCCTCAGCCTGTCTCATCGTCAGCCTGCCTCAGCCTCAGCCTCAGCCTGCCTCAGCTTCAGCCTGCTTCAGACTCAGCATCAGTCTGCCTTCAGCCTCGGCCTCAGCCCTCAGCCTCAGCCTGCATCAGCCTCAGCCTCAGCCTCAGCCTGCCTCAGCATCAGCCAGCCTCAGCCTCAGCCTCAGCCTCAGCCTCAGCCTCAGCCTCAGCCTGCCTCAGCCTCAGCCTCAGTCTGCCTTCAGCCTCGGCCTCAGCCTCAGCCTGCCTCAGCCTCAGCCTGCATCAGCCTCAGCCTCAGCCTCAGCCTGCCTCAGCATCAGCCTGCCTCAGCCTGCCTCAGCCTCAGCCTGCTTCAGCCACAGCCCCAATCTGCCTTCAGCTTCGGCCTCAGCCTCAGCCTGCCTCAGCCTGAGCCTGCCTTTGCCTCAGCTTCAGCCTCAGCCTCAGCCTCCTGCCTCAGCCTCAGCCTCAGCCTGCCTCAGCCTCAGCCTCAGCCTGCTTCAGCCTCAGCCTCAGTCTGCCTTCAGCCTCGGCCTCAGTCAGCCTCAGCCTCAGCCTTCAGCCTCAGCCTCAGCCTCAGCCTGCCTCAGCATCAGCCTGCCTCAGCCTCAGCCTCAGCCTGCCTCAGGCCTCAGCCTCAGCCTCAGCCTCAGCCTCAGTCTGCCTTCAGCCTCGGCCTCATCCTCAGCGCGCCTCAGCCTCAGCCTGCATCCGCCTCAGCCTCAGCCTCAGCCTGCCTCAGCATCAGCCTGCCTCAGCCTCAGCCTCAGCCTCAGCCTGCCTCGGCCTCAGCCTCAGCCTGCTTCAGCCTCAGCCTCAGTCTGCCTTCAGCCTCGGCCTCGGCCTCAGCCTGCCTCAGCCTCAGCCTGCCTCAGCCTCAGCATCAGCTTGCCTCAGCATTCAAAATGTGGTCCGGGAGCGGAGTTTTGGGAACTCGAAGGACACGAAGTGGCCTACAGTTGGCTCCGGGCATTCAAAATCATGCCCAGGAATGGAGTTTTGGGAACTCGAAGACCACGAACTGGCCTACAGTTGGCTCCGGGCATTCAAAATGTGGCCCGGGAATGGGAACTCGAAGAGCACGATGCGGCCTACAGTTGGCTCCGGGCATTCAAAATGTGGCCCGGGAATGGAGTTTTGGGAATTCGAAGACCACGAAGTGGCTTACAGTTTGCTGTGGGCATTAAGAATGTGGCCCGGGAATGGAGTTCTGGGACTTCGAAGACCACGAAGTGTGTAACTGTTGGCTAAACAGAAATCCCCGGCACCCTCCCCCGGATCGTGCCCAGACCCTTTTGGGGCGTCATGATGCTCTCCCTTTTGACGTTATTAGAAACCTATCAGTTTTCGCTGTTATGCAAAAAGAAGCTTACCAGAAGTGGCTGACGAACAAGACGGAGAACGCGGTGAGCTACCAGTGGAACCAGACGGAGTACCAGATCCCACTTCGACTTGATGATCCAGGCCAACATGAGGACGAATTGCCAGCGCCGCGTCATCAGGGCGGAGTGAAGGCGGCGCCCGACGCCCAGCCCGACGCCCAGCCCGACGCCTGGCACGTTCCCGAAGCTTGCGCGTAAAAGAGCGCGCGCGTGCTTCTGACTGTAGATGGGTATGCCGATATTCAAATCGACCAAACCTGCTTTTGATCAAATGCCTCTACTGACAGCTCCTTCTGCACCCGCGCTTCCTCTCGCAAAATCACATATCATTCCGGGACCGGCTCTCGAGAAATCTCACGACACTAATGAAGGTCCGATGCAGGAGTATGTTGGGGGAAAGAGTTCCGGGGACGTTCCGTTCAACGCTAGAATTGCAGGGCCCCTTGACAGCTTCGATCTGCCAGGTCGCCTTTCGGCGCAGCCGTGACTGGTGATGGAGGCGGAGAACCAGGCGGACATGACGATGACCAGAGAGATGATTGAAGTTTTGCGCCCAGAAACGGCATGATTGCAGCCGTGCAGCATGACGAGACGGGCAAGCCAAAGCCACCCAAGGGCCCCCCTGGGGGACCTTGAGGCGGAGGAGGCCCAGACGGAGATGGGGGTGGAGGGCCGAATGGATGCAAATACCCTTCAATGCCAGTCCGGTGGATGCAAATTGGAGAAGTTGTGGAAACAATATAGAGCTAAACCTCTTAGACATCCCGAGAGCCCAGACATTGCGGGGATGGAAGCAACATTGCATTAGAGCAGTCGCCAGGTCATGGCATGATGTTAAGGCGGCAAAAACATAGAAAATTGAAGCAATGGAACCTGAGATCCCGAAGAAAAGCCTTCGGGACTCCGGGGCGTTGATGCGCCTTGACATGGTGATCGCCGCAAACTTGCTTGAACCATTTGCCAATATGAAGCGTAACCCCAGACTGTCAGTGCAGCGCGCGTCATTTCTCGTGCACATCAACCGCATGGAGCATTCTTACCAGATTGATGGGGCATCTTCTCACGGGCCGAGAAATCATTCGCGCCATCTGTGTTTGTTACACTGTCAGGTCCGAAAGCGGACAACACTGGATACGTCGCGAGTTCTTCATAATAACTATTGATCGACAGAGGCCCAACCAATATGTGTACCATGTCTATCGCGAACGGATGGAACGATACCAAGAGCTGTATGGCGCCAGAGAACCGTCGGATGAAATGAAGGCCTCGAAACATGCGCACTTCTTCTAGCAAATCAAACAGGTTCCGAGGCTTGACTATGCAATGCAATGGTATGAGCTGTCGACTGATCCTCCACGCACAGGAGTGCGTTCTTACCAGTGGCTTTTGTAACGAGTCGCTCATGATGCGTCATCGAGAACAGTGGGCAATATCTGAGCATGGATCAACCCTCAGTTCCAGAAACAGGCAGGCTCGCCTTGCAGGTGGAATGAGTGAGGGTGCTGGCGGTGGGCGACGGGCCCCGCTATGGCAGCAACAACACAGGTTGGGATTGCCTACAGATAAAACAGCAAGCGGTCGGACGAAGGGTGAGGCGACTTGCAAATTCGTGAAGCAAGGGGAGAATTGCCCCGAAGCGGGACAAGGTTGTCTTTATAATCATAAGAAGCCTAAGACACCAGCCGCGCCGGACCAGCTTGGAGCGAGCAGTGATCAGAGGGCAGCCGGCGGAGAGAACGACCGCACAGGAAGGAGCGAGAGATCGGGGAGCAAGGGCCCGAAAGGTAAGGACAGACCTCGCTCCTCGACCCCGTCAAATAAGTTTGGCAACTCGAATGCGACGCTGTCGCGGACGAGAAGTCAATCGGAGACCTTGCGGGAACGTCAGAGCAAGATGGCGTGCTAAGCATACTCGCGCGATCCCCGCAAGTGCAAGGGCCCTCAGAGCGGATGTTACAAGCCACGGAGAGGCTTGACTGAGGCCGAGAAGATCAAGCGGGACAGATACGAAGAGGCGTAGCTACAGGCTGGTATGTCTATGGGCTACCAGAGAACCACCAGGCAAGCTGACTCCGCCGCTGCATATGCGACCGATGCTGTGCCGGGGGATACTCCGAGAAGCAGGGATTCGAGTAAAGGCCGCGGCAAGCAAGAAGGTACAGGCAAGAGAAAAGGGAAAGATCAACCGTGCAAAGCGTTCACCGAAATAGGAGCCTGCTCTCGTGGCAGGGACTGTTGGTCTGCGAAGAACACGCCAAATCACCCGCGACAATCGCAGGGCATTGGCACATTATCGGCCAGTGCTAAGTTGATCATCGCGGCTGTTTTCTTTCCATGCTGATACTCGTTCACATTATAGATCGGTTGTCACGACGCCCGCTTCGGCATAGCTGACGCGGAAGGTGCAAGCATAGGATCTTTGGCGCAGCCAGCCGAGTCCATCTCGCGTGCCCTGCTCCGTTGGCTAAGGGGCCCCGTGGCCTCCAACGTAATCCAGATGATCATCCGTTAACGGTGGAGTCACGCGATGCATAGTTCAGAGATTTTTTTAATTTTCCCGAGTGTTGTTCCCGCTTCCGAAATGCAGCAAGAGCGCTATCCTCGTTCAACTGCATCCTCTTCTGGGGGAGGCCATCGCAATGTTTGTGACAAGCTCCAAGTGACAAGCCCCGACATAAAAGTTGTCGGGCACGCGCAGGCGGCTCGGCACTGACTTAATGCGCAGTCTCACTCCTTGACTCGGGGACCCACCGTTACTCGATGGAAGGAACGTCGCCACAGCCCAAAAGAGCGTCGTCGAGCATAGACGATAGATGGACATTCCCCAGACAAGAAAACTGAAACATGCAGTCATAATGGAAGGCATCACTAAGTGGTGCTCAGCTTCGAGCGTCCGATTTAGCCGATGAAGTTTGGCATCTTTGGTTTGAGTCTGAAGGAAAGGAGGGCGCTGTCCCAGGCGGCTCAGCCGCCGCGGGGTGCAGAGAAAGAGAGAGAGAGAGAGAGAGAGAGAGAGAGAGAGAGAGAGAGAGAGAGAGAGAGAGAGAGAGAGAGAGAGAGAGAGCGTCCATACACTTTGGAACGCTTCGGTTCATAGTCGACACCGGCTGTGGACACAATTCTTATTGCTGAGGGGGTTCGTTCGGGTTGCAGGCGCAATGGGTATGATAAAACGATTGGACGATCCAATTACCTTGAATACTGCCGGAGGTTCTGCGAGGGCCCTCGGTTCAGTTTGCGTCGCATGCTCTAACTCTTGGGATGGGAACTTCGAAGCGTTGGTCATGCCGGAAAAACCGGCGGTGACCTCTGTAGGAGAGCGGTGCGTGGATCACGGCTTCAGTTTCGCATGGCCAGCTGGCCAGCGACCCCGCTTACTTCTGCCGAGCGGTCAGAGAGTAGACCTGACCGTTGAGGGCAAGATACCATACTTGACACTATCTGGCAGAGAGGCGCTGGGCCAGTGGATGCGCGCGGCCGCCGCCGGGAAGCCCGCGGCCCTCGAGCGGTGGTGTTGCGTGACGTCAGGAGCCAAGAAATTCCTGGATGATGTGGATTATGCGGGAGGTCCTCCGCCCCACTCAATTCAGAGTCGCGTAACACTCCATGGATACCGTCAGTTATTTCTACTAATTGCTTCAGACTGCTCATGAGTACGGATGGAGCAAAACACCCACTGGCGTCATGAGCTCGGCAAGTCCTTCAATTGCCTCCAATCGCGACTCAGTCGTCGTTTGCACTGCGCCGCGACGCGGCTTAGCCGATGCTTGCGCGGCTGTGAATTAGAGCCCTTATGTATTGGGTTTCGGGAGTCTTGCCTTACAGCGTGGATCGTGGACTGTACTCTATCACTATTGTCGCTGCGCCCGGCCAAAACGAGGATGCAGATGAGGGCTCGGGTGGTGTTGGCCTCGTTGGCATCGACGTACCACTTGATGCCGAGGTTGAGGCGCCGGTCTCAGCGACTGAACGAGTCAAAAAAAGCGCAGCATCCCTCTCGCACCTACTACCTCATACTTTGGGGCGATTCTAGAGCTAGTTATTAGCCAACGTGCCCGGCGGGCCAACACCGCGCCAGGACAGCGCCAGGACATCCACCAGGACAGCGCCAGGACAGCACCAGGACAACGCCAGGACAACGCCAGGACAGCGCCAGGACAGCGCCAGGACACCCACCCGGACAGCGCCAGGACAGCGCCAGGACAGCGCCAGGACAGCGCCAGGACAGCGCCAGGACAGCGCCAGGACAGCGTCAGGACAGCGCCAGGACAGCGCCAGGACGGCGCCAGGACAGCGCCAGGACAGCCGCCAGGACAGCGCCAGGACAGCGCCAGGACAGCACCAGGACAGCGCCAGGACAGCGCCAGGACGGCGCCAGGACAGCGCCAGGACAGCGCCAGGACAGTACCACGACAGCGCCAGGACAGCGCCAGGACATCGCCAGGACAGCGCCAGGACAGCGCCAGGACAGCGCCAGGACAGCGCCAGGACAGCGCCAGGACATCGCCAGGACAGCGCCAGGACAGCGCCAGGACAGCGCCGGGACACCCGCCAGGATGACGCCAGGACAGCGCCAGGACAGCGCCAGGACAGCGCCAGGACAGCGCCAGGACACCCGCCAGGACACCCGCCAGGACCGCGCCAGGACAGCGCCAGGACAGCGCCAGGACACATCGCCAGGACAGCGCCAGGACAGCGCAGGACAGCGGGACAGCGTCAGGACAGCGCCAGGACAGCGCCAGGACAGCGCAGGACAGCGAGGACAGCGCCAGGACAGCGCCAGGACAGCGCCAGGACAGCGCCAGGACAGCGCCAGGACAGCGCCAGGACAGCGCCAGGACAGCGCCAGGACATCGCCAGGACAGTTCCAGGCCATCGCCAGGACGGCGCCAGGACAGCGACAGGACAGCGCCAGGACAGCGCCAGGACAGCCGCCAGGACAGCGCCAGGACAGCGCCAGGACAGCGCCAGGACAGCGCCAGGACAGCGCCAGGACAGCGTCAGGACACCGCTTGGCCAGCCTCCGTGATGGTACTGCGTGATGATGATGATGATGATGATGATGATGATGATGATGATGATGATGATGATGATGATGATGATGATGATGATGATGATGATGATGATGATGATGATGATGATGATGATGCTGTGATGATGATGATGATGATGATGATGAGGGGCCAGACAGGGCCTCAAGGGCCCGACGGATTTTGCAAGTTTCTGCAAACTCCGTCCGGCATCAATCTGGCCGCTGGTTCCAATACGGGCCAGACAGCGCCAGGACACCCGCCAGGACAGCGCCAGGACAGCGCCAGGAGACCCGCCACGCCAGCGCCATGACACCGCCCGGACACCCGCCAGGAAAACGCCAGGGTTGCGCCAGGCCAGCGCCAGGACAGCCCCAGGACATCGCCAGCGCCGTCCTGGCGCCGTCCTGTCGTCGTCCCGGCGTCGCCCAGACGCAATCCATGCGCCGTCCTGGCGTCGTCCTGGCGCTGTCCTGGCGTCGTCCGGGCGCTGCCCTGGCGATGCCCTAACGTCGTCCGGGCGTCGTCCTGACGGTGTCCTGGCGGTGTTCCACCGCTGTCTCATCGTGGTCCCGTCGCCGTCCTGGCGCTGTCCTGGCGCTGTCCTGGCGCTGTCCTGGCGCTGTCCTGGCGCTGTCCTGGCGCTGTCCTGGCGCTGTCCTGGCGCTGTCCTGGCGCCGTCCTGGCGCCGTCCTGGCGCCGTCCTGGCGCTGTCCTGGCACTGTCCTGGCGCTGTTTTGGCGCTGTCCTGGCGCTGTCCTGGCGCTGTCCTGGCGCTGTCCTGGCGCTGTCCTGGCGCTGTCCTGGCGCCTTCCTGGCGCTGTCCTGGCGCTGTCCTGGAGCTGTCCTGGCGCTGTCCTGACGCTGTCCTGGCGGGTGTCCTGGCGGGTGTCCTGGCGCTGTCCTGGCGCTGTCCTGGCGGTTGTCCTGGCGCTGTCCTGGCACTGTCCTGGCGGATGTCCTGACGTTGTCCTGGCGCTGTCCTGGCGCTGTCCTGGCGCTGTCCTGGCGCTGTCCTGGCGCTGTCCTGGCGCTGTCCTGGCGCTGTCCTTGCGCTGTCCTGGCGCTGTCCTGGCGCTGTCCTGGCGCTGTCCTGGCGCTGTCCTGGCGCTGTCCTGGCGCTGTCCTGGCGCTGTCCTGGCGCTGTCCTGGCGCTGTCCTGGCGCTGTCCTGGCGGCTGTCCTGGCGCTGTCCTGGCACTGTCCTGCCACTGTCCTGGCGGCTGTCCTGGCGCTGCCCTGGCGCTGTCCTGGCGCCGCCCCGCGCCGCCTCAGTGTAAGCGAATGTATCACACCGGGCGGGGGTGGCTCCAAACGACCCCCCCGCCCGGCGTGATACATTCGCTTAAACTGACGACGCCGCTTCAGTTTTAACGAATGTATCACACCGGGCGGGGGGTCTTTTGGAGCCACCCCCGCCCGGTGTGATACATTCGCTAAAAGTGAGGGGGCGATTTCAGTTTAAGCGAATGTATCACACCGGGCGGGGGGTCTTTTGGAGCCACCCCCGCCCGGTGTGATACATTCGCTTAAACTGAGGCGGCGCGGGGCGGCGCCAGGACAGCGCCAGGACAGCGCCAGGACAGTGACAGGACACCCGCCAGGACAGCGCCAGGACACCGCCAGGACACCGCCAGGACACCGCCAGGACACCGCCAGGACACCGCCAGGACAGCGCCAGGACAGCGCCAGGACAGCGCCAGGACAGCGCCAGGACACCCGCCAGGACAGCGCCAGGACAGCGCCGGGACAGCGCCAGGTCAGCGCCAGGACAGCGCCATGACATCGCCAGGACAGCGCCAGGACAGCGCCAGGACAGGACAGCGCCAGGACAGCGCCAGGACGGCGCCAGGACAGCGCCAGGACAGCGCCAGGACAACGCCAGGACATCGCCAGGACAACGCCAGGACAGCGCCAGGACAGCGCCAGGACGGCGACGGGACAGCGCCAGCACAGCGCCAGTACAGCGCCAGGACAGCGCTAGGACAGCGCCAGGACAGCGCCAGGACGGCGCCAGGACAGCGCCAGGACAGCGCCATGACAGCGCCAGGACACCCGCCAGGACATTGCCATAACACCGCCAGGACACCCGCCAGGACACCGCCAGGACAGCGCCAGGACAACGCCAGGGCAACGGCAGGACACCGCCAGGACAGCGCCAGGACATCGCCAGGACATCGCCAGGACAGTTCCAGGACGGCGCCAGGACAGCGCCAGGACAGCGCCAGGACAGCGCCAGGACAGCGCCAGGACAGCGCCAGGACAGCGCCAGGACAACGCCAGGACAGCGCCAGGACGGCGCCAGGACAACGCCAGGACAGCGCCAGGACAGCGCCCGGACAGCGCCAGGACAGCGCCAGGACAGCGCCAGGACACCGCCAGGACACCCGCCGGGACACCGCCCGGACTGCGCCAGGTCAGCACCAAGACAGCGCCAGGACACCGCCAGGACAGCGCCAGGACAGCGCCAGGACACCGCTTGGTCAGCCTCCGTGATGGTACTGCGGATGATGATGATGATGATGATGATGATGATGATGATGATGATGATGATGATGATGATGATGATGATGATGATGATGATGATGATGATGATGATGATGATGATGATGATGATGATTATGATGATGATGATGATGACGATTCTGATGCTGATGCTGATGCTGATGCTGATGCTGATGATGATGATGATGACGATGATGCTGATGATGATGATGATGATGATGATGATGATGATGATGATGATGATGATGTTGATGATGATGCTGATGATGATGAGGGGCCAGACAGGGCATCAAGGGCCCGACGGATTTTGCAAGTTTCTGCAAAATCCGTCCGGGTCCAGCCGGGATATCGTTGAGCGCACGTTTATGAAGCGCCTGTGCGCCTAGGAGGGACGGCGGGGGAGGGTGGATGAGATGAGATGGGGAATGGCGGGCCCCCACGCTGCTGGCGGGTGTCCTGGCGGTGTCCTGGCCCTGTCGTTGCGCTGTCCTGGCGCTGTCCCGGCGGGTGTCCTGGCGCTGTCCTGGCGCTGCCCTGGCGTTGTCCTGACGCTGTCATGGTGGGTCACCTGGCGCTGTCCTGGCGGGTGTCCTGGCGCTGTCCTGGCGCTGCCCTGGCACTGTTCCAGCGCTGTCCTGGCGCTGTCCTGGCGCTGTCCTGGCGCTGTCCTGTCGCTGTCCTGGCGCTGGACTGGCGCTGTCCTGGCGGTGTCCTATCGCTGTCCTGGCGCTATCCTGGCGAGCGTCCTGGCACTGTCCTGGCGCTGTCCTGGCGCTGTCATGGCGCTGTGCTGGCGCTGTCCCGACGCTGTCCTGGCGGTGTCCTGGCGTTGTCCTGGGGGGTGTCCTGTCACTGTCCTGGCGCTGTCCTGGCGCTGTCATGGCGCTGTCCTGGCGCTGTGCTGGCGCTGTCCTGGCGGGTGTCCTGACGGTGTCCTGGCGGTGTCCTGGCGGGTGTCCTGGCGATGTCCTGGCGGTGTCCTGGCGGTGTCCTGGCGCTGTGCTGGCGCTGTCCTGGCGCTGTCCTGGCGGGTGTCCTGGCGGGTGTCCTGGCGCTGTCCTGGCGCTGTCCTGGCGCTGTCCTGGCGCTGTCCTGTTGCTGTCCTGGCGTGTGTCCTGGCACTGTCCTGTCGCTGTCCTGGCGCTGTCCTGGCGCTGTCCTGGCGCTGTCCTGGGGGTGTCCTGGCGCTGTCCTGGCGGGTGTACTGGCTCTGTCCTGGTGCTGTCCTGGCGCTGTCCTGGCGCTGTCCTGGTTGTGCCTGTGCCACTGTCCTGGGCGGCCCGGTGGGCACCGCAACAGCCCGACCCAAGACAGACCAGAGAGACGCCCCAACTCATACTTCAAAGAACTTTTTTTGCTCGGTATGTAACTGGGCAAAGGCTATCAGGCGCCAACAACGAAAGGCGTGCAACAAAGAGCTGAAGGTACCTAGGCCAGATGCGAATCCCACAACGTTCGGACACCTGACCACAGTGGATCACTGGCTTGCGATGGATGACTTATCGTGGGGGCTCCACGATGAGACCGCGTGTGTGACTTTTTGCGACCGGGCAACATGTTTCCGAGCAGCGCCGGGTGTGCACGACAAATCTGCGGCTCACGTATGTACTTTTTGATTGACCTCAAAGCCCCCGGAGAAATGTTATAATCTTGTTATACAGATGGCGCAAGGGAACTTGCACGCGCGTGCATGCAATTAAAGATCACATGATTCTACCATCCCTGGAAATAAGAAGCTCAGGGCTGTTGGTGGACGGTCCAATGGACTTGTTCAGATGGGGACTCGAGCCCTGCTTATGCAGGCAGGCCTTGCCCCGCCCCTTTGGACGCATGCCGTCCGATACTTTTGCCTCTGCTACAACGCAGGGACCCCTGGCGAAGGTGATTCGTCATGGAAGCGAAGATTCGGACACGAGTTTGCTCTGCCGCTCCTTCCATTTGGACCCCCTATTCGCTTTGTGCCCCCCCCCCCGAATCTCGGTTTCGGATTGCCAAGACTGGCGGGGCGATGGCCGCGGGGATTTACTTCGGATATGTACACAAAGCGGGGGGCATGGTGGGGCCCGAGAGCTACGCGTCACCGCTAAGACAGCTTGGCGGACTTAATATGAGCACAGGGCGAACGCCAGCAGGCAAGCGCCCGATAATTGAAAAGTCCGATCAAGTTTACAGCAATATTCTAGACGGCGCAGCGCCAGATCGAGAGCCTAACTTCCCTATGCGCGAAGCGTGCGTTGCAGCACAGACGAAAGTTAAGAACGTTATTATACCCCCATTTAGTTCCTCCGACGGCATAGCCGGTCAGGGGGCGAAGCTCGGGTCACAGGCGGCACAGACGTTCGCCGACCGGGATCCGGGCGAACCTATGCCACCGCCTCCAGCGCGAGGCGAGGCGAGGCCGTAGCACCACCGAGCGATGATGATGACTCCGATGACGATGGTCCGGGGGGAATCATTATGGGCGACATGCCTGCGGCGCCGGAAGGTTGGGATCCTCGGCGAGACTCGAGGCTGGATGACGACTAGAAACAAAAGCTAGGTCTCGCTCATATAGCATATAGACATAGATCGTCCGTCTCATTTCTCGATGGCACAGCCAAGATCGATAATTCCTGGATCAGGAGACCTTCTCGCTCGCATTTCACATCATGTAGACACTCTGGGATATTGCGAAGATCGGCGTATGGCTGTCGGGCTCGGAAAGGCTGCGCGCACCGAAAAGTTGCAGTGCAAAGGCAGGCGGAAAACATGCAGCATTCGAGTTGTGTTGCATTGCGATCCAGATTATGCACCTGTTACGAGAGTCTGGGTCACTGACCCTGATCCGCGGCACGATGCTCAATTGCTTAAAAAAATACCTAACTCCACAAACCTCGGAATTCACCCGAGCCGATGGTTCAACATGAGCAATGCCGAACGGAGGAAAGCTGTTGAACAATTCCGCCTCGCGAAGCGAGGTTTCTTTGGAATCGATGATCTGGGACCCTGTGTGGCACTTCTTCGAGATTCGAATCGGCCCAGTCGAAATCCAACAGGTTAAACAAGACGCCGAAGTGTCCGAGTCCCCAGAAAATAATTCACATCCTGGGGCTGACATCAGAAGAAGAAGAAGGGGCCGCGATTGTACCTGAAGAAACCGAGGTGGACTGGCATGCTTTGTTGCACCCTGCGGGGCCGGCAGAGGACCCTTCCACAAACGCAGATTCCGGGAATGACTACGGTACTTCAGATGATGAAGAGATGGTGGAAACAGACTTGGCACGGTGGCACGATCCTGAGAGACGGGGTCTCTCCCGGCGCAGTCGAAGAGGACCTCGCTCTCCCAGGATCGCCAGTGCTTCGCGGGGATAGCCTGACCGCGGGTCCGGCGGCCGCCGCTTCGCGGCGTAGCGTCCCCCGCATGTGTTTCTGGCTGGGTTACCCCTTCCCGTACATCGGGAAAAAGGGAAGTTTCGACACATCTTAGTTGTGCAACCCGCTCACCGATGATATTTGGATCGTTGAACAAATTACCTGCTGAGTTGAGCCGACCACGGATTGCTGCGGCCCTTTTTTCGACCCATGTCTAAGGCTGAAGCTGCGGAAAGCCAAGATGCCCGCAGGGCCCTGCAGACCGAATGGGGTCGGTTACGCAGCATCGGCATTTGGGATGAGTCAGGCGCAATGGAATACAATGATGCCGCCCCGCAACGAAAGGGACAAACGATTCATTTTGGACGCCTGTTCGCAGTTTTGGTAAAAAAGAACTCAGAGCTCCCGCTGGGGCACAATGACCGCAGATATACAGGCCGAGTGGTACTTGACGGGTCGGATGGTAGAGATCAGAGGAGCAGCCTTATTCCAACAGTTTCCTAGCAGCCCAGCAATGATGCAGGCCGGCAGAACAGCGGATACACATGGCCCGTTTGGTGGGCGTGAGATTCAACAGGCTGACGCCAAGCAGGCTTACATTCATTCAAAGCTATTTGGGAGGGGGGGGGGGGGGAGGGCGACGTGGATCTTCTTGCCAAAAGACGAGTGGCCGCCCGCTTGGAAAGACATGAGAAATTCCGTTTGCCCCCTCATCCCTTCCCACTATGGACATCCTGATTCTGGAGGATATTGGGAACAACATTGTGAGAGACACGTGGTTTCAAAGGTTTCATTACATGCAGACCCTGGCCAGTCGTTATTATTTATGTTGGTGATTTCAAGCTTGCTGGACCAAAAGCGAATCTTGAAAAAGGATGGCGATTCCTGCGAGAAGCCTCCGAAGGTTGCCCCAAGGGAACAGAGCTCGACCCACCTACGAACGTAGGGCGTTGATTGGGGTGCGAACATAATCGATCCACGCAGTTTGCCGAGTGGCAGGGAGAGTTGCCAAATGTCCTTGATCTCCCGCCGCCGAAGGTACAGAAATTGTCCACACCTGGACAACAATCGGAGAGCGATGACGAGAATGCGGGGGATGACTCATCAGCACAGCCGAGTGAGCCGCATCAACCTAGACAGCCGAAGATGATCAGAGCCATTGAGTATGACATGACTGAATTATTTAAGTCTTGTGTAACGTTCCATGCACAGTTAACCGATACTGACCCCGCTACATACCCCGCTGCTGGTACACCTTTTGGCCCCGAGTTGGTTGACTTCGAGGATGGAAAATGTGGCCCAAGAGGAGAGCAATATTCCCCGGTGGAAGAGGCAATAGCAGAGGCACTCGGGATCCACGTTGACAGAGGCCCTCCAGACAAGCCAGTCGAGGTCCCCGGCCTAGCCGCAGAACCCGGAACAGGCGGCCCCCCGCCCCCGTCGGGAGTTCTGCAGCCCATTGTTGCCAAAGTCTTCATGCAAATCTTATGCGGGGCGAGAATGGGGCTAGATTTGACCTCTTGCGCGCGTTTTGCCACGCGGCTAGCTGCATAACAAAGCGGGCAGCACAGCAGGATATGGTTCTTTTTCGATTGATATGTTACATAAAACTGGGCAGCTCAATATAACATGACGTCTTGGGTCGGTGACAAGATGGCGGACGTCAACATGCGACAAGTTTATGGCGCAGACCTCGCCAGCGACTTACGAACGCATCGCAGTGCAAGTGCCAGTCATCAAGTTATTTGGGTACCACGCACGAGGGCCAATCAGAGCATGGCTTCTCGCCGACAGACTCGCGTGTCCCATGGTGCACTTGCAGCAGAGAGTGTTGCTGCAGATCTAGCCTTGCGGACTGAGTTTCTGCCAGCGCTGCCCTCGTAGGGAATACTGCTACAAAGAAATGCCACATGCACACTTATGGACGATAACCAAGCAGTGCGCAAGGTGATCAAAGAGGGGGGCTCAATGAAATTGATGCACCTTCCGAGAACCCACCGAATAGACGCTGCTGCCATTTCTGAACAATTTACCCGTGGAGTTGTCAGTTTACAGCACGAACGTACGCAGGACGAAGTTGCTGACATCGGCGCCAAGCGTTTTACCGACCCTCTTGCGTGGGTAAAAGTGTTTCACCTTCTTTGTTCACATTGCTACCCAGAAGATTTGGAAAGTCATTCGACACCAAGACTATCTGGCATCGGTGTTCACTGACGGTCTCCCCCTGAAGCCCAAGGGGATTCTCGAGCCGCGGATAGGTCCGAAGGCTGCGGCGCGCCAAGGAGGTGCGGTGCCGAGCAAAAAGATGCATGGAAAGAGGAGAGCCACCGATGGCAAGCCCGCGACGGCCGCACCGATACAAGATGCGGCCAAAGTACAAATTACTCCATCGGCCAGCAAAGCCCGGATCGGGGGAAGAAAGTACGTATGCTTCACCAGCCCCGAACTCAGCGGTCCCCACCAGGGATGGAGTTAACAATGCACCCGGCATAGCCGAAAGTGCAAACAGCGCGAGACCTTCCGATAGTGAAGAGGATGGTTCAAGGAAAAGCTCCCATCAGCGAACATTGAGAGAAAACATGGACATGATGGCCATGTGTGATATGACTGACAGTGAATCAGATGCTTCAGACGCACAGACACAGTTTTCTGAGATCCGGGAACAGAGAGATTGCAATGGCAAAAGTACCAATGCGGTTGCGGCTAAATCGAACGACGAGGAGTCGATACAATCGATGTCCCAACCAGAAAAGGGACAAACAATAGACAAAAACGATTGGAACGAAGAAAGATTAATACGTGAGTACTGTTGCGGACCAAATAACAAAATAGGTAACTCAGTGAACTTCGTTGATACCTCTTGTAGATTGTTCGATATATTGAAAGCGAGGATATGAGGACTGACGAAGGCAAACATGAAGCATTTCCAGAAATTAAAGAGTTCAAGGGGAAACGTATTTCGCTCTGGGGTTCGATCCCATGCACCAGAGGTTCCATCTGGCAATATGTAAATGAAGTTCACTATATCCGTGAGGGTGACCACAGGTCCCTCCGTTGGCTCCGAGGAATTCGAACGGACTTTCGATGCCTGTTTTGGAATTTCAGAGAAATGTTCCGCGCCGTCGTTGACGCGGGGGAAACGGTTTGCAGCGAGTGGCTTAGCCAGTGTCTTTGTTTTTTTGTTTTTTTTTTAGCCTGTTTTTCTTTTTTTTTTTTCTGATTATTTTGTTGGTGTTTTTTTTTTTTTTATGATGTTTTGTTTCTGGCTTTTTTTTTTTTTTTTTTTTTTTTAGCCAGTGTCCGTATGGGAGAGACCCTCAGGTGAAAGCGTTTGTGAGAGGGGTAGGTTTGCAGAAGACAGCGTTGCATGGGTGCGCGCGCGGACTGAGGGATAGAAAGGGGAAGTTCATGAAGAAGCCATGGGCGATTGCTTCGACGTCTGACGTTGTGACCAGTGGCTTGGAGCGGAAGTGTGATGGCACGCATGCGCACGTGGAAGCGCGTGGCAAATATTGCAAATTTGCGGAAGATGTCACATATGAGTGTGCGAAACAGATTCATGTTGTACCTGCGCGCGCGGCATCGCACTCTTCCCTTGGTCTTACGTTCCCTCCTCATGATCTATGCGCCGCTGCTGCCTTCTCTTACGAGCAGGGGCGGGGCCATCATCGGCCGCGCCCCCCCGCCGGCGGCGCCGCCGCGTAGCCGCCGCCGCTCCTCCTTCGCAGGCAGCGGGCATTAGTCCATGGCCTCCCGATCGTGCATCGATCCCAAACGACAGCTTCCCGACGTCTCGGTGGTGCGACCGTCCGAGATGACCGGGAAGGAAAAGTGGTTCTCCTTGTGCAAAACGAAAGGATGTATGTATCTCGCTGGGATCACCTGGACGCGGTCCATGGTGACCCCAGCAGTTGAAAATGAATCGGCCAGCGAACATCCGAATTAAGCGATGACAGCACAGCCGAGGGAGCATTATGAGAATGTAAATTGGTCTGACCATGGCTGAAGAATTGTTGGGAAAACTCCGAGGAAAGCGATGGTGATGACATGTGTACTCACGATAGTGGTTGTCTAATACATGTATTCCTTCCGAATGATCCGTGCAGGATCGCAAAAAAGGGTTACCGAGGCGCTGGGATTATTTGACTTCCGAACGGCCAAGCCGCTAGGGCAGCTCAAAATACATGTTATATACACAACGCTACGGTATCCCAAGCTATTCGATGCTGGATTGATTGTTACGGAACGGGCGGATGTTGAGTTGAAGGAAACGCTCCATTCAGACCAAAGGTGGTCACCAAGAAGTGGACCGATGTTGAATTGAAATGTACATACCACTTGGAACCGGAAGAAGATGGAAATGAATTCCTCTGTTGCGGTCAGCCTCAACAAATGGATCGCGGACAAATGCAGCAGGTTGCGATGACTCGGAACGGTCACAAACATTATCGGATTGATAATGTCGCCGGCAAGCTCAGTAAGGGTTTGAAGAGATGCAACGAATCAGTCACCCAAAGATTGTATAATCAGATGTCGGTGGACCCATGGGTCGTTTTCTGGGCAGCCTGCCAAGAGGACTCGCGAGGCAATTTCATCAGCAATTTTGATGGTCCTCCCCCGGGCCTATCGAAAAAATCAGGAATGGCAATATTTCCAGTCCCATGTTGCCCCAGGCGCGACATTGAAATGCAACTTCTTTTTTATCGGCCCCCCAGGGGATCCCAAGAGCAGAGTTGTTCTGACCTGCGGTCGCGGGGAGATAATTGGACCAGTTCTGATGGGAGCCATGCGCACCTACATCAGAGGCGCAGGACATGTCGTCGCATTTCGAACCATTGACCGATGCACGGACAAAGTTGTCTGCATGAATGGTTGGGGACCCTCCAGGGGTGAGCCCCCGCGCGGCTCATCCGCTGATTGATGGGGCGCTCACTTCGCGCTCCCAGTTGCCTGGGGAGATCCCGATGCAAAGATGCATGCAGTCGGGCGCGCGCTGACCAAGGAGGCCCTGGAGGGGCGCCGAGCATGGGGGGAGTTGCAGGAAGAACCTCAACCCAGAAAGGGCCAGACTTCGCTCGGCGGCGCAGCCGTCTGAGCAAGGAGGACCGCCCTTAAAAGCGGATAGCTGCCAGGCCCAAGAGACAAAAACTCCCCGCATCAGTGATTGAGCGACGTTGAAGGATCGAGGCCAGCCGAGGCTGCCAAGATCGAGAAAGCCGCCAACGCTGAGGAGAAAACGATTTCTTCTGAAACCCAATGAGTGTTTCCGACGGGCCCGCGAATGGCCCGGTAGGAGGCGGCTCTTCGGGCTCTGGTGCCTCAAATGGTGCTCCGGGCGGTAGTGCTGTTTATATTCTTCCCCCCGCCGGCGCAGCCGGGGGTCGGGGGCATCATCTGGATCGGGGTCCGGCAGTGGAATCGCCGGGCATAGTCCCGGCGCGCCGAGCGGGAACGGAGGCAGGGTCTCACCTCCGGGCCCGGGCCCGCCTCCACCTCCTGCATCGGGCGGGGCAAGCGGAGACTCTGACCCACCTTACTTGGCGCGTGGAATCTGGAATGTGTTACAACATAGGGAGCAGACAGCGGATTGGGCTCGCTGCATCAAGGAGATAACCGCACTGTATGTTGACGCGGTAGATCCTGCCCTTCGTAGCTCGATGGGATGGTTTACCGAACAGAAGATGCGCCAGGCCCTTGCAAGGTTAGCGGGGGTGCATGGTCACGGGTGGATTCCTTTTAGTGGCGAGATTTGGCCGCGATGGCGCGGGCCGGCAGACCTCCGCGCGAATTCTTCCGGCCATTGACTCAAACGACCCATGGAGGACACGCGTTCTGGACCGCTGCCATTCGTATAGTCTCTGACTCAGCGCGTCGATTTCGCAACGCAAAGGAAAAGAGGCTGGGCGGTTCCGCAGGGCCCCCGCATTGCATGCGGGAGGGTTTTCATGGCCTGGTTGGAAATGTACATGGAAATGCTCGCGGGAAAAAAAAACACGCTCCTGCAATATATGATGACTCAAGATTTATGGAACAACGGATTTCGCCCCATAGGGGAAATTCCATCCCGGGACATCCCGCGCCGATGCAATTCACATTTTGGTCCCTGAATGATATCTCTGGCGGAAACCAGTGTAACCTCAAGGGGCTGGGCGGAACGAAGATAGAGAACGCCGAGCCTCAAATGCTGCTTGCGGCACTCGGCCCCTTCTTCGAGACCGCCGAGAGAATGGTTGATGAAGTAGTGAACCGCTCCAAATCGGAAGCAATTCAGATAATTTACGTTGGCGGAGATAATCGGTGTTGGCAATCGGCAAATGGCACCTTAAAGATGGATGCCATGTGGGATGATATCGCCACATTGCTGCGGGCACGCATGCACCAGCGCATTGAGCGCTATACAGCTGTGGGGCTTCAAGCCAAAACAATGATCTTGGATGGCGCTAGTCTGCGTCGGACATTGCGGCATGCTCCGCCTGATGCGCACCACGTTCTCGACCAACATGAATCCTGCACGTTGGACAAAGATGGTGTACCAACGAGGGTAGTTGCGGCCGAGCTGTTTGCAGATCAAATGTTGAAAGCGGCCAAACTTGCGGCCTGCTAATTGCGCCGGGCCTTTGGGTGCTCAGCCGCCCAGGGGTTCATCTATGATAACGAGCTGCGATCAGACGAATATGCAAGGGTAGAGGCTACATATGACGAGCATGTGTCGCATTGGACTGATTAGTGCCCGACCGAGAACGGCGCTCCAAATCCGATTTTGGGAACGCTCCCGATCGCTGATCCTTTTTTGCCATGCCTAATTCCGGCCATTTCAACTGGCACGGGATATGGTGCGCGACATTCCTTGCTCTTCCAAGAGTGGCGAGATTTCATTTCGGAGGAGCCAGGGCATCATGCCTATTTGCAACGGAGCGGAATCCATTTCTTTCATCAAGTGAAGCTTGCCATCTGTTCCCGGCATGCCTCTTGAGGGGGGGGGCGCGCGGCGCGCTGGGGAAAATGTCCCCATTGAACAATTCGTGCAACAAACGACGGCAATTTTGGACGCATCTCAACCCAACTTCCGGTCTCCTGTCAAAATTGCTAAACTGATCGTTTGGCGGGCCTTAGAGGCACAGCCCGTCGCCAAGCACGATGGCCAGCTGCAAGTCAGCACCGAAGGATCGGTGCTAACCGTCGGCGCAGCCGGCACAGCCGTGCACAGCCTGGCTGGATCTGGCACAGCCACGAGTCCAGCGAAGCACTGGGCGCGGTCAGTTGAGCCTACTAAGGCACTGGCCGTTGGATCTCCCCCGGTTCACTTCGAGCGAATGATAGTGGAGACATGCCCTGCGCGGCAGAAAGGAACGCAATTTCGGCAAGAAGAAGAAGATGTTTCCTCCCGTTGGCCACGACGATTTTCGCAGATGGCCCAATACATTGTCGCATCAGACAGCGACCACTGCGGTTCAGGGCAATGATAGAATTGTATTCTTGAAGGCCTTGAGGGCCAGAGAGCTGGCTAATCGCCTATACAGCAGCAACAATTTGTGGCTCGGAGAAAACCATGAGAAATTGTTGCGGAACAAACAAGAATAAGGAAACATTCGAGCATAGTGAGGCTTACAAGCGTCTACGTGCGCCATCAAAGGGGGGAGCGTGGTCGGCGGAACAGTTGCTTCCAGAGACAACTATGCGACCAGCTGTTTCTGCAGAATATGCGATCCCGCCGAATTGGACAGCAATTTGCATTGCCCGACGTGACCGTTCGGCGTCGGGGGGGGGGGGGGGGGGGTCGAGAAACAATGTGGCTGCGCATGTGGAGAATGGAGCAGTTCATGACCATGCCTCCCCCCCTGGAAATGCGGAAAAGGAGCGCTGTCTTCAATTGACGCTACTTCGTAAAGATAAAGAAAATATGTTGGAATAGCTGATTGTCAACGAGAACTGGGCGAGGCAGTCCCGCGGAACATCCGTAGGGGCGCCCCGCGCACTCTTGGAAGGATACCAGGTTATTCCCTCGGACCTTGAGCACGGGGGATATATGAAGCAGTCAAACGTTGGATTTTTTCGCATATGCCGATGATAACCCCTCGACCCACGCGAGACGCGCGATGGCGGAGGAGACGTTCAACCATGGATATTGTACGATTGTGGAGATTGTAGCACGGAGTCATCCGAAAGCTGTTGCCGGCGACGGTGGTCCCACACAGCAGCGCACAGACAACTCTGAGCAGGTCGTAATGACTGAAATGGGCACTTACCATTGGCATCCCGCCGCATTCTCTGCGAACGGGGGTAGCAGTTAGACGTTGATGAGGGACCAATTGCAAGACGGCGAAGCTATAGATAAATATTTCAAGGTTGAAAGAACTAGGAACCAGCAGAGAGCTGACATGATAAACACGGCTAGGGATCAGCAGTGCCATTGCCCTCCTGGATTTCTTCCAATAGATTGGCAGGAACATGTTTTGCCGCACCTCGGTCATCATCCTTCAGTGGAAGATGTCTGACATCTTTGAGAAGCTAATGATGCCACCTCATGTTTGAACACTCGCATTTTGACGGAGCAAATGAAGGGGAGAAGCATGCGTCTAGCGGTCAAGTCCACGATTGGGCTAAGGCCGAGCCACCGGCCCAGCCGGCGGGCGGGTCTGCTTCAGGCATGACTTCTGTTGCTGATATGCAGGGGCCGTCGCTTCCCCCGGGTAGTGCTGGCGCTGGGCAACAGAAAAGTTCAGCCAAGCCACCCCCACCTTCTTTTGTTCTAGTGCCGCAGAAGGAGCCGCCGCCAAGGCCAGCCAGACTTCCTGCCCCGCCCGCGCCTGCAGGCAGAGGAGGCACGACGGCTGCTGGATTGGGCTCAAGAAGGGGGCCCGGCCCCGACGGCACCGCCGCCTGGGGGCAGACATTTTTCGGGGCCCTTATCGGACAACGCGCCGAGGCCGCTTCCGCCCCCCCCCCCCCCGCGGGCCTGCTCCGAAGGCATTGGCCAAGCCGAGTGACTCCGACCAAATACCAATGGGAGGGGCGAAGGCGCCTCCACCCGACATTCAAGACCAATGGGAACTCTCTTTGAGAGACCCCCCGCCTCCAGCGCCGGCGGGGGCGTCGGGCGCCGAAAGCTCGAAGGCCGCGCCTGCGCCTCGACGCCTCCTCGGAGGGGTCCCCCGAGGATCGAATCGTAGAGTATCAACAAATAGACGTCTGACGCGCCGACGGATGCGCGAGCTAAGCAACCGGGCAAAGCCAGTGTGAGCAGGGCAACTGCCGAGGTGGATACCCCTGGGGGACGCAGCGCTTTCTTGCTTGACTTGCCTGGCCCCCCTACTGCGCGCCCTGTTTTGAATGGCCCGCAGCACCCTCGGCCGGCGAGGCCTGGAGGGGGTGGTGATGCGAGGGGGGAACCATATCAGAAATTGCTTATGCCTCCAACGAACAATCAAGGCGATGACTCTGTATCGATTGTCGTTAAGATTGTTAGCAATCTTTTGGATGTGTACTTGTAACCGGAATCGAGCCGTGCTCAATTGTTTCAATTGTCGAGTTGAAATGGCTTTGGCATTTGCGCCCCGGTGGGAATCCGCCTGAATCCAGGGAACTCTTTGATGAAGAAGCCCAATTCTTCAGAGAAGACATGACCACCTGGGCGATGCGTTGTCTGACGCAAGCAAGGGAAAATAATAATGCACCTATTGATTATTCGTTGCCTTATAAGAACTGGGCCTTTTATTTGCGTTGCTGTATCGAAGTTCGCTACATGGATTTTGCTACGTCGGGGGAAATTCCCGATGCCCGGGCGGCTGCTCAATTTGCGGCGTTGACCGGTAGAACCGGGGTCACTAGTGAGGCAGTCGCCGCGCGGACAGAAAGAGAAGAAGAGCACTCGCGTCCTGCAGCTTCGCCATCAGAGACAGACAACAGACTGAGGATCCCCTGCGCCGGGGAGAAGTCTCATCCGTCGTTTACGGAGGAAGTTGACGCCCAAGTGAGCCCAGGAGTCACGAATCTGGTATTGCGCCTGACTCTTCCGCCATCGCCAGATCATAAACAGCTCCGCCCTGAGGAGCAAGACCCTCCGTGGCGAACTGGGAATGCAAGCCGCGCAGCGCTGTCTCTAACGGGGGGGCCCTGCACTTGGAACAGCAAGAACGAGATAATATTCGCGATGAGACAAGTGATGCAACTTGAAAACATGTTATTGAAGCTTACAGGGCGGGCATGGTGCCGCCCCACACTGCAGCCGTTCGTGGGCGCGCCTATAACACGTTCAGGGAAAACGCGCACATGGCTCGTGACCCAGCATTTGCGACGCTTGGGGAGATATGCGCAGAGGGGTTTGGCCGAGCAGTATAATTCTTCAGAGCAGAATTTGATTCATATGACCGATCAGATGTCACATTCAGGAAGTCGATCCAGCCCTTGCTCTTTTAATTTTGCCTAATGACGCTACCGGCATAGCCGAGGAAGCGGAGGCGGAGATAACTAGACAAGGCGGCAAGTCCGCAATGTTGGGACGCTCCGAATTTTGGTGAAATTATAGTCACCGAAAAAGCATCCGGACGCCCAATTTATCGGCGACCGCGCAGTGTACATGGCCAGACATTTCGCCGAATATGCTCGATCATCGGGCGGGTGGGTATATGTTGGTGACCTCATTTGGAAAATTATACATGATGGGATCACTCATGCCGCATGCCACGACTGCCCCTTGCTGCGCATGGTCTAACGATGTTGTCATCGGGTGAAGTTGGCACCCTTGGAATTAAGTAAAGGCGGGCGACATTATGCTTCTTGACCGGGCATAACTGATGGAGCAGTGGAAGTCTTTTCTAGACCCAGACGCCTCACGCGACACAGTCGTTGATGAGGAAGGTGAAAATAAAGTTGTTCTTGCTGACCGAGCTGATCGGGCTTGTAGGCCCAATCCAGTGTTCTTCCGTGCATGTCAATGACACTCTTGTTATGCCCATAGCATAGAACGCATGTATGCGCCGTATGAATTTGGAATGGCGCAGTGTCATGGGCACTTACTGCACGTCACAAGCTTGGAAGCCATCAAGGAGTCGACGTTAGCTTAGTGGATTGTGCAAAGCATTTGATTGCGGATTTCTTAGACTGATACCTACGAGGCGCGAAATCCTTGCTGAACACGCCGAGTGCATCTCTCACTGGCTTCGCCAGAGGAGGGGCGGTGATGCTCCGCCCGCAAAGGTCCATCAGGCCGCGGGTTCTACCCCTTCCGGGAGCGGGCCTCCGATTCAGGGAACCTGGCCTCGTGAGCTTACCCCATCTCTTTGGGAAACTGCCGCAGCGCATAATGTGAATTGGCAATAGGTTGTCGTCTTTGACGGGCGCGTAGTGACCCGCCTACGATATCGCATCTGTCGCGACGGAACTCTCGTGACAACGGGGCATGCACGCTTTAATGACGTCTCTCGCGTTGCTCAGTTGTCGCTGATTGAACAGAATGCACGAAGCCCTCAGCAGATGGTCTGGAACATATTTTCTCAAGAATGGACTGCATACGAAGTGGTCTTTTCAAAGACACGATCAAGACGTGGGTATTTTCTGATGAAGATGTAGACGTCGCAGGGCAGGGTGAGTTGTCGGACGAAGAGATGGCCCTTATCAGGCGGAAGCTGTGGACTGACGATGGCAGGTTCATCTGCCAGCACCTTCATGCTGAGAGGGCTGGTTTCGGGTATTGTTTGCAGTGCCTCACCCCAGTTAAATACAAATGCAACGTCCGAGAGGACCATTTAATGCCACCTGGTAGAGATGCATTTGTTGCTGCATGGGCGGGCCCAGGACGGAGTCCACGTCTGAATGCGCCCCCAAGGCGAGAAAGTGGCTCCAATATAATTTCCAACAGGCTGCGAGCAACGAGTAAAAATTATGCCCATGCGCTGGAACATTTTAACATAGCTGAACAACGCCAGCGCAAGTGGGTTAGTAACCCAGAGGCACGTCGCTGGGCTGCGTTGGCAGGCCAAACAGTTTCAAATTCGAAGCCGGGGACCGTCCCGCCCTGGAGACCTGACAGCGCCGCGGCTCAGCCGCCGGCGCGCCATGAACCATATTTCCAGTATCTGGAACCACTCAAGCTCCGATTCATTGAATGGCTCAAGTATAAGCATGGGGAAGATGCCCCAACCGCTGCCCAATGGTGGCCGTTGATTTGGACGCCTGGCTTGGGCCAATGCGCTCGTCCGTGAAGATGTTCTGCCCTTGCTGTTTTCGATTGGACTCGCGTTAGTGCTGAGCATATTCATACAGAAATAGGTTGGGACCAATGGGGGCGAAAACTGGCGGACAGAGGAGTTGTAATTTCATCGGTCCAAGTGTTAACGGACAACTTGACCGAAGCCAACAACTGTCGACATCGAATAAAGTAGGAGACGTCGATGTCCAGGAGTTTGCTGAATTCCATCAACGGTCCAGCCGTGCTATGAAGCAATATTTTCCCGCGAAGAGAAAACTGAACTGTCGAACGGCGCCTGCAATCACAACATTATCCAGCGACGCCAGCTGACTATCCTGACGCTGCCCTTTTGGCTTGATTTGATTTCTATTTCTGGCTGCACGTCCATTGCAAAGAACAATGATGAAGCAGATGACCGGCCGGGAGTAATTAAAGTTGCGACACAGTTCATCCTTGAATATTTGTCAACTTCCCCGGCCTCGACGCCATTGGGCACTGATGTTATTCATAATGTGCCGCTTGAATTATCCGAGCTCGTGAATAGAATATGGGCCCAACCATTTGACCGAATCCCCGCTCATGGGCGATGAGGACGAATACTGTTGGCTGTGCGAGAAGTCATATTCTTGTTCATGCATGCGGGACTCACTGTTGCATTTCCGGGATACGACATGCAGCGCGACTCGAACTATGCAGATGTCGTTCTCGAAGCAACGCATGATGCATATGCCATGGTTTGCCGACTTTGGCCCGCGCTCGAATGATTCGACCCACGCCGCGAATGGACCAGGGGGTTAGGACATGAAGTATCAGAGACCGTCAGACAACACTGCATACGCATTCAAGATGCTATTGTTTTCATGCGTCCGTCTACAGAATCCCAATTTACTGTCAGGGTTTGTGTAACAAACAGCCGTTTTAAATCCTTCAGCACAGACAATGCCATTGGTCTTGCCAGTTGCCGCAATAAGAAAAAAGGAGGAGAGCGGCCCAGCCGACTCCCACCGAGACTGCCCCAGCTGATTCTCCAGCAGATGCCGCAATCATGATGGCTGAAGCAAGCGCCCCGAGCGGCGCTGCCGCTTCGGGGCTGAGAGCCCAGCGGCATTCTCGCCCAGCATCGAGACCGAGATTTCGGGAGGAGAGGCAATCCTATAGGGCCGCCCCTGATGCCCCCGCGCCCACCGGCTGAGCCGCGTCGGGCAGTTGCGCCAGTTGGGTCGACCCTGATGGGGTCCGGTCTCGGGCAGAGCCCGTCGTGAAACCGGGCGGGCGCGCGAGCGATGGCGGTTGGGGCGCGACGCTGGACCGCGAGGACAATAATGATAATGGCGAAGCACAAGGATACTATGCACATGCAACTCGCCACCAGAATGTCATTGTTCATACCAAAACTTGGCAGTGGTTTAGTTTGAACGAATACAACGACAAGTTCAAACGTGAGTTCTTGGACGTCGAGAACCTTGCCAGAGCCCCCGCCGCCACCTGCGCCGAAGGCGAGGCCGCCCGAGAAAGGCCAGGGCAAGGATCAGCCAGATAGCTGGAGTTCAAGCAGAAGAGGAGACAGATGCGACAATGATTCAAGACATCGGTACCAGTGGAACTGGCGCAACAGAGACACGTGGGATGATTCTCGAGATTGGAAGAATGATTGGCTGACATAATGCAGCAAAAGAAAGACCAGTGCGACTTTGTCGATGTCGGCCCGTAGTTCATCGCGAAGCGGGCGCACCAGGTGTGCGCGGGCATTGTGGCCTGAGTTGGGAAATCTTAGCTCTGGCGGGGTACGTCGGGCCTTTTCGGTCTCCCGCCCCCTGGCAACCGCCGTCGAGCGGTCAAATGCATTTGGGGCTCGCTCTGGTGGCTGTGCATATGTGCAGGCCAGGTGGGTTGGGGGTCGGGGCGACTCTACGGATCCCGCCGCGGGGGGAGTCAATGCGCTCTTTCCGATCACCATCCTGCTGCCCGTCCTGCTCTCTAGCTGACCGCGCAAGAAACCGCCGCAACCGGAAGTTATGGATGTTTCTTTAAACTGATTTTTTGTTGGTTGTTTTGTTGTCGCGGTTACTGTTGGCACGTGCTTCGATTTCACATGTATCGCGTTCTCGTGGGGTTGCTTCATTGCCACTTGCAGAGCGTCTCCCGCAGACCTCCCCTTCGACGTGCTGGTGCGAGACCGAGTGGCGTGCCTGCGCGGCGCGGCCTGTTTAACACGACGCGTGTGCGCGCAGTTCAGAGGAGTTTACATTCGTAGCCGCCTGATTGTTGCGGCACCGCGCCATATTTTTTTGCGCGGCGCGTAACGCTCTTTCCGGATGCCATTTGCGCGTGTTTTGCATGGGCGGATCGCCTTGGCGCAGCGATGCTTCGCGCGGCGTGGTTCGGCCGCTTTTGCGCGATGATGCGCCCGTGTGCGTGTGTGTTGTCAGAGCGGCTCTGCGTGACGGCGTGTCCAGTAGCGATTGCCATGCCGTTATGTTTGTTCCTCGTGGGCACGCGGGCCCCCCGCCCCTTTTCCCTTCTTCGCGGCACGCCAAATTGTTGGAGTGTCTATAAGTTTGTTTCGTTGGGCGCTTGCGCATGTGATTTTTTTGTGGGCATTGTTCATTTGTTGTCCACCTTTCGCGCGACCTCTTCTGGTTGCTTTCCCCCTCGTCCACTCGCATTATGTTTTGATGGTGTTTTATTGCGCACGTCTCAAAGTGGAGGGCCCGGTCCGCTCGTGGAGGGCGCGACATTGTTGACAAATCATACGCGTCGCGCGGTTGTGGTAGAAACCACGGCGCGTGCGTCATGCCGATCTGTTCGCGGCAAGTCCCGCGCACCGCGACCGCGCAGCACTCGGCGTGGCGAGTCTTCGAGCACCGCCACGAAAGCCATAACGCGCGACATGTCGCCGCCCATAGCCTTGCAAGGGCCGCAACATGTGACGCGCTCTTCCGCGCCGCTTCGGGGCGCACTCCTTCGTCTACGTCGTCGCCCTCCCCCTTCCCACGTCCCCCATGGTGTCACCCTCCCTTCTTCAATTTCGTTCTCCTTGTCTCATTATTGCGTCTCCTGGGGTTCTCACGTGGCACACATGGACAACATGTGGTATGTCATGGGTTACTGTCGGGTTGTCATGGGGGCCTCCTGGGACACTCTTGAGTCGTATACGGGGCCACCTGGGACATTAGGGGCCCTCTTGGGCCGTCGCGAGTTGCCCGGGGGGTATCTTGGTGCCGTCTTGGGCCGCGTTCGCCTCCAGGCTGGTTTTCTTGCTTTGCCTGGGTTGGGTCTTCAGTTACCCCCAACCCCACTAGGTCTGGTACCAGACCTCCCTTCCACCTCCAACAGGTCTGGTGGGATGCCCCCCTTCCACGTCGACCAGACCTCCCAGCGGGCCCTCCTCCGGCGAGGTGGAGGGGGCCCTCCACCAGACTTCCTTTGGTTCTCCTGGAGACCTCCCCCTGATCCCCCCGAAGGCTTGGGGAGGCCTTCCAGAGGCTTCCCTTGGTTTCCACAAGGTGTGGCGAGAGGCTTCCCACGGCCCCTGGGAGCACCAGGCGAGGCCTCCCCCAGGCTTCCGGGACGACCAGGGGAGGTCTCTGGGAGGCTTCCCCTGGTTCACCTGGAAGCCTCCGATGGGAGTTCCCGCAGGGGGGAGGTCTCCTGTGGGAGGCTTTCGGGAGGGCCAGGGGAAGCTTCCAGGAGACCTCACCTGGTCCTCCACCAAGTTTCCCCCCAGCGCCCCGGGGGGACCAGGGGAGGTTTCCAGGGGGCCTCCCCTGGTCTCCCCGGAAATTTCCCCTTGGAGGGAGCCCTGCCAGATTTCGAGGTCTGGGGGAGGCTCCCGGACCCTGGTCCTCGGGGGGGATTCCCAGCAGGCTTGCAAGGACCAGAAAAAGCTTCTGGGAGACCTCCCAGCCCCCTTCTGGAAGTTTGCGGGAGGCCCCCAAGAGGACCAGGGGAGGTCCCCCGGCGGTCTCCCCCCAGATTCCAGGAGGTCGTCAGGACACCGCTAGGAGGCGTACTCTTCGGGGCCCTGAGGCCAGTGGATCACCGGATGCAGTGCAGCTACGGTGGCGACGGCAGCAGAGTCGCGTTCAGCCTCGGCGAAACATTTGCCGCGCGTTTCCAAGCTGGGTGGCTGGTTGGGGGCCTCCGACGGCCACGCCGGGACGTTTGAACTTTTGGTCTTTCCGCTCCAAGAAAACATGGTGGACGTAAGGAAACTTCTGGTTCCTTAATAAATGCCCCCCGGGGGGCCTCGATGGTCCCAAAGTGCGAGACATCTGTCGATCCACCAAATTTAATAAGGAATTCCCGGGGTCCCAAGTAAGGTCCTTACTTGGGTGCCTGGCGGCCCCAGAATTCAAGGCCTTACTTGGGTCCTCGGCGGTCACAGGTCCCACAGGTTCCACAGGTCCCACGTGTCCCAGATGTCCCACAGGTCCCATAGGTCCCACGGGTCCCGCAGGTCTCGAAGGTCTCGCCGGTCCCGCAGGTCCCGCAGGTCCCGCAGGTCCCACAGGCCGCACAGGTGCCACAGGTGCCACAGGTCCCGGAGGTCACGCAGGTCCCGCAGGTCCCACAGGTCCCACAGGTCCCTCAGGCCCAACAGATCCCACCGGTCCCAAGGTCTTGCAGGTGTCACAGGTCCCGCAGGTCCCACAGGTCCCACAGGTCCTACAGGTCTTACAGGTCCCACATGACCCACAAGTCGCAAAGAAGGTGCCAAAGGTCCCACAGGTCTCGCAGGTCCTACAGGTCCCACACGTCCCACAGGTCCCAAGGGTCCTACAGGCCTCGCGGGGGCCCCACAGGTCCCACAGGCCCCAATAGGTTCCACAGGTTCCGCAGGTCCCGCGTGTCGCGCAGGTCTCGCAGGTCCCGCAGGCCCCGCAGGCCCCGCAGGTCCCGCAGGTCCCACTGGGTCCCACAGGTCCCACAGGTCCTACAGGTCCCACAAGCCCTACAGGTCCCGCAGGCCCCACAGGATCCACAGGGTCCGTATTTCCCACAGGTCTCGCAGGTCGCGCAGGACCCGCCAGTCCCGCATACTCCATAGGCCCCGCAGGCCCCGCAGGTCCCACAGGTCCCACATGCAGGTCCCGCACGTCCCACAGGTTCCGCTGGCCCCACGGGTCTTACAGGTTTTAAAGGTCTCGCAGGTCCCGCATGTCCCGCAATTCCCACAGGTCCCGTAGGTCCCAGAGGACCCATAGGTCCAACTGGTCCCACAGGACCCGCAGGTCCCGCAGGTCCGCAGGTGCCACAGGTCCCACAGGTATGAATGACCCCACAGGTTTCACAGGTTCTCGCAGGTCCACCGGTCGCACATGTCCCGCAGGTCCCGCAGCTCTCACAGGTCCCACAGGTTCCGCAGGTCTCCCAGGTCCCACAGGTCCCACAGGTCCCACAGGCCCCCCGGGTACCCACAGTCCGCAGGGTCCGACAGGGTCCGTCCCACAGGACTCATAGATGGCACTGTTCTCACAAGTCCCGCAGTCCTCGCGCAGTGTCCCAACAAAATCCGCAGGCCCAGCATCATACCAGCCCCTTCCCCACAGAGATTCCCCTGCTCTCTCACAATGTCCTTCAAGGTTACTACAATGTTCATGCAAAGGCCCCGCCAGGGCCTCGTATAGGTTTGGCGAAGTCCCGCAGGCCCCGCAAGTCCCAGTCCCCCCAGGTCCCACATGCCCCGAAGGCCCCACAGGTCCCACAGGCCCGATAGGGCTTACAGGTCCTACAAGGGCCACGGGGTCCGCAGGTCCCGCAGGTTCCGCAGGACCCGCAGGTCCCACAGGTTTCGCAGGTCGCGCAGGTCCCGCTTGTCCCACACGTCCCACAGGCGACGCATGCCCCACAGGCCCCTCAGGCCCTACAGGTCCCACAGGCCCCACAGGTCCACCCAGCCCCTCCGGTGACAGGTCGCCCACAGTCCAACATGTCGCGCCGGTACGCAGGACCCGCAAGTTACAAAGGTCCCAGGGGCCTTACAGGGTGCCAACAGGCGCCATCAGGTCCCCACTGGTATCGCAAGGTCTTTGCAAGGTCCACAGGGGTCTTAAGAGTCACCATTAGGACTTACAGGTCCGGGACAGTGGCAGGAAGGGTCGCAGGTGGCGCAAGCCCCGCAGGTCCCACAGGTCCCACAGGTCTCGCAGGGACGACAAGTTTTGCAATTTCTAAGGCCCCACAGGTCCCACCAGGCCCACGCGTCCCACAGGTCCCAAGGGTCCCACAGGTCTCGCAGGTCCCTCAGGTCCCACAGCTACCGCAGCCCGCACAGCTCCCACAAGTTCCACAGGGCTCTCGCTCCCAACATTTCTCCCAATTCCGGCAGGTTCCACAGGTCCCGCAGGTCCCACAGGTCACCTTTGGTGTTATTATGATGGTTCCTGGGGTGATGTTTGCAAGGCGAAGGCGCGTGTAATTGCATGCGCTGCGCGCAGTGCAGAGTGAACCGTGAGTGCAAGTGCGAAACGCTGCCATGTAAATTTGGGATTGCACCCGTCCTGGAATCTTTTTGTGAACTTGCGGTTGCGGTGGTTTCCATCGTGGTCACTGCAGGGTTTAGGGTTTAGGGTTTAGGGCTTAGGGTTTAACAGGGCAAGGCCAATAATACCTACCCGCATAGGCACCCACCCTCGGCGGCTATCAATCCCCCCCGCATCTCCACCCCCACATAAAGATCATCTCTCCATTCAAGTCGTACAGGGGGAGGGTCGATTGCATATAGTCGTACAGCCCGAGAGGGGTTCCGTGCGTGCCCGCTCGCAGATGGTGAGGATATCATCGATTGCATATAGTCGTACAGCCCGAGAGGGGTTCCGTGCGTGCCCGCTAGCAGATGGTGAGTATGCATGGGTCGATTGCATGTAGTCGTACAGCCCGAGAGGGGTTCCACGCGTGCCCGCTCGCAGATGGTGAGGGTACGCATGGGTCGATTGCATATAGTCGTACAGCCCGAGAGGGGTTCCGTGCGTGCCCGCTCGCAGATGGTGAGGGTATGCATGGGTCGATTGCGTGTAGTCGTACAGCCCGAGAGGGGTTCCACGCGTGCCCGCTCGCAGATGGTGAGGGGCACATCGGAGACGATGGATGATCAGGATGTAGTGTTTTTTTGCAGTCGATCGTGAGGGTTTGCATGGCGGGTCGGGCAGGATATAGTGATTTTTCATAGGGAAAGTGCACATCGGAGACGATGGATGATCAGGATATAGTGTTTGTTGCAGTAGATCGTGGGGGGCTTACATGGCGAAGCGCAGGGCGAAGCGCAGGGCGAGCCGCGAAAAATCAAGAAATTAAGCTTTAGGGTTTAATAATTATAGAGATTAGAGATTGAAGGTTGAGGGTTGAGGGTTGAGGGTTAGGGTTAGGGTTGTCGTCGTCGTCGTCGTCAGGGTTAGGGTTAGGGTTTAGGGTTAGGGTTAGGGTTAGGGTTAGGGTTAGGGTTAGGGTTTAGGGTTAGGGTTAGGGTTACGGTTACGGTTACGGTTACGGTTAGGGTTAGGGTT